>CM022955.1:34838792-35050600 GCA_012931725.1 Litsea cubeba | reverse complement strand
TTGATACTCTTGATGATTTACCCGTGTTTTGGACGGATATCAGGGACTTGGTGTCTCAAAGCATGAATTTGGAATAGTACCAGAGCTGGGCTTCTCGAATCGCGAAAAAAACGGTGAAAACCGGGGGTTTCCGGGGCTTTCCCGGCGACCCCGGGGTCCATGGTCGCCGGCGACCCTGGCCCAGGGTCGCAGGGGCCTGCGACCTTGGGCCAGGGTCGCAGGGGCCTGCGACCCTGGCCCAGGGTCGCAGGGGTCTGCGACCCTGGGGGGGTTTTCCCCCTTCTGGTCCGTTTTGCGTCCGTTTTTGCTCTTTTCTGATTCTTTTTTCTTCTGTACTTTTCTTTGACATTTTGATCATTTATTGGCCTGATTTCTTGTAGGAACCCTGATGAGAATCCTTGCATTTTTTTTTTGCAAAGTTTCCAATTTCTGAGAAAGCGAAGACTTTGTCGCGCAGAGCTGCGATTTTCTGTCAAAAGCTGAAACTGGGTCAAACGATGTCGGAATGACCTGAAATTTGGTGTGAAGCCTGCTGAGCAATAAATAAGACCAACCATAGGCTTTTGTTGAGTTTCGAAGCCGTTTGGGGTCCTATCACCTGCAGACTTGCTTTTTGTCGCGATGAAGATGTCGCGGTTTGATGTGCGGTCAACCGATGTCCGATTGACTTGAAATTTGACAGGGAACCTATTGGAGTCATTTTAAGATGATCCATAGGCTCTGTCTCGGAAATCATGGTCCCGGAGAGCTTTTGCCGCCGAGAGCTCCTTTTCGGCTGTCGGAGAAGCGAAGTTAGGCCAAATGACTTTGAAATGGCCCGAAACTTCTTGTGTACTCCTCTTTTGGCTGTCTGGAAGAATCTTGCAGTTTTTGTTTGATTCTGACAAGATTTGATTTTTGGAAGCAGCATTACCTTTTTATGGCAGGTTGCGACTTCATGTAGCTCTTTGGATCTTGGAAAGGCAAAGTGACATTTTTGGTGTCAACCATCTACTTCTTTTTACTAGTGCCAATGTCTAATCCAGAAGGTAGTGCTATAAACAGACCTCCATTGTTTAATGGTACAAACTATGCCTTTTGGAAAGCCCGAATGACTGTCTTCATCAAATCTCTTACCGGAGATGTGTGGGAAACTGTAGAGGATGGTTGGACTCCTCCTACAGTCAAAGATACAGATGGTACTGTCCAGCTGTTGGGATTGGTGTATGCCCTAAAACCCACTGGCTGCACTTTCATCTATGTTACTGGATATTTACTGGTTATTTAATGGAATGACTCTTTTCTCTTTAAACATGTATATATGTATGGTTGTGTAAGGCCCATTGTTTCTAGTAAATGAATTAGGTGTGTAGTGGTTTCACACAGATAGGCCTGACTCATGGACACTGGAAACAATAAATTTGTTCATAACTGAGAGATGGAGTTGGGCACTTCATCTTGGTGTAAGTTATAGTGAGATACTCTCCTGTATTCAGGGTGACTTACCTAAGTCACGGGAGGCCTTTCCCGGATTTATCTCATTAGTGCATATGTCATGCATTGAACAGGACCATTGTAGGTGTGATCTCTAAAATAATACTATCACTGAGAGAGATCGAGTCACCTCATGCTACTGAGTGACCGGTGCTCTTAATTTTGAGCATTTGTGGATGAACTGACGAAGTCGAGTTCTTGTGCTTTAATTCACTATGGGTGAGATCCTTCACATGGGTCAACAGCTCTGTGTTTTGGGTGCTCAAGCTTGATCAGTTGGGACGTGCAGATGCAATAAAGAATTTATGCCATCTAATGATGGAGTGATCGTCCCCTTAGAATTATCCGATTAATCATCAAAATCTAAGATCTTAGTATATGGATGTTCCATATGGATATTGAACTTGTGGGTCGCTCCATGGACCAAGAGAATGATATCCGGATGATGATTAAGTCAAGGATATGAAGTTCTAAGGTTGAGATGTAATCGAGAAGGTTGATAGTGCCTTTGATAACCTGACTTGATTATGGATGTTACATAGAGGGGCATTTTGGTCATTTCACTTAGTAGGTTGAAGACAACTGTCACTTTCTGACTAGCTTAAAATCATATTAAATATTTGTTCCTGGAGTTCAACCATAACTCTTTAGTGGAATGAGTTAAGGTAAAAATGGTCTTAATGTTGCTATGGGTTTAGCATGGACATTTTGGTCATTTTGGGAGCCAAGGGCAAATATGTCTTTTGGTCCCTTCTCTAGTCACTTTCCTATATTGGCATGGTTTCCTAATTTGTTTAGATGACATGTGGTTGAATTATTTTAATGGAAAAATAATTTTGAGTTTAAATTCAAATAGGCCTTTGATGGCATACATGAATTTGGCTCTAGCTAAATTATTGACTTGTGGGCCATGGTGTGATTTATAATCATGTGGGTCGGCCATAATAGGAACTACTTGTGAGAGGTTTCCAACTTTGAGTAGGTTTCTTTACTTGGAAAGTTAGACTCATCTTTGGATAAGAATTCCTATAGTATAGTTTCCTTTTTATTTTAGAAACTTAAAATTAGTAGGTGTTGCACACCTAAGGTAGCTAATTACTAAGTTTATGGGATGTTCCTTTTTATTTTCCTTTTCTAATTGGAGTGAACTTAGAAGGAAATAAATCTTAGCTTGCTATATTCCTTTTGAGGGACGTCCAAGAGGATTAGTAGGAAAAGTCTTTAGGGAAAGTCATCCCTAGGTTTGCAATAAAAAGAGGAATACATTCCTTGGCCGTTGACACCCATTCTTGCACACGTCCTTGGCCTCTTATTCTTCTTCCTTGAAGAGAGCTTCAATTCTGAATTTTTCCATATAGTATAATTCAGAAAACCCATCAAGAAATCCATATTCAGATCCCACTATCTTAGCCAATCAGATTTGGAAGTGAAATAGAGGAGAAGATCAAAAGCAAGGCTACTGCTGAAAATTTCAGCAACTAGAATGCTGATTGCAGATTTGAGATCAGCCCTTTGGATCTTTATTTTAAGATATTTGAAGTCTTCATATCATCAAGGTAATAGTCTTCTTTTATCTCCTTTTATTATACACTTGTTGATCATGATTCGATGGAGTTTTTTTATGCGATTTATATGGCTGTTTTGCGCTGCTGAGATCAGATTTTTTAAAATCTGTTTTGCTCATTCCAAATCAGCCATGGACGTCTTCCCCTAGTGATGTCCAGATCTGAAATATCGCATGTTCTTTCACCAGCCTCTTGCAAAGGCAAAATGGACAGCTGATCATAAGGCACTGAGAGACAACAATGCAAGGGCATTGAATGCCATAACTTGTGCCATGAATGCTGAAGAGTACAAAAAGATTATGACATGTACTACAACTAAACAAGCACTACAACAAATGAGTCTTTTTGCGACGTTTTTATTTACAACGCTTTTGAAGAGTTGCTAATACACATTATTAGCAATGCTTTCAATCGTAGCAACTCAGTTTTGGTAGGATGTATTCAGGCCATTATCAACAACGCTTGTAAGCATTACTAATAATTTTATCGAACTTAATGTTTATCAAAAATATTTTTTAATTGACAGTCTTATTGTAATCCGTCGGTGGCGCTACTTTTCCTCTCCCACGCGAGCCCGTTAGTCACTGCCCTAAATACCTCCACTTAACACTTTCATTTCGAGCCCGTTAGTCACTACCCTAATTTTTCTACGCGTCTCGCTCGCTGGCGTCTCATGTGAAGGCAGTTCTCAGACCACCCCTTCCAGCAACGAGAGCAGATCCAGGTATGCCTTTTGTCTCAATATTTCCCATCGTCTCCTCCTCCTCGTTCTCTTTGTTTTTTTTGGTTCTGGGATAGTCGACTGAGAATCAACCAGGTATTTGATTCGTTCCAGGGTTTTGGGGTTGGGGCAGAACGATGGTGAAGGAAGCAGAGCTCCAAACCCTTCTGAAGGAAGCAGAGCTCCTCCCTCTTTCGTTCTCGCCCAATTTCATTACCAGCTCCCACTTTCATTTCTCTTTCACCAAAACCATAACCCCTTTTTCTATAGTTATCTCTCTCTCTCTCTCTCTCTCTCTCTCTCTCTCTCTCTCTCTCTCTCTCTCTCTCATTTCTACCGGTAGAGCACCCAAAACCCACCCCCATATTTGTGTCACCCCAGCTGGCTACCCTGCCCCTTTTTTGCATTTCTTCTCCAATTTTTTTTATGGTTGTTACATTCACTGTTACATTTTCTGGTTTTGGTGTTTTTTTCATTTGAACTTATTGTCCTTTTGTACCCTGCTTGTTAGTTTTCATTTGATTGTCTTTTTTGTTTCAAAGATTGTTTTGTTCTCAGTGAGGATTTGTAGATACTTTGATACTAGTATTTAGTAGCTGATCGATAGCTGAAGGCAGAAATTAGTGCTGGATTTTGATTTATTTTTTTAATATTTGATTCATATTCTATCAAGTCTTTTATGAAGCCATTGTGTGTGATTTCTTGGCTGAAGGTGTTTTCTTCAGTTTGAATATGCATTGTATGAGATATGGAGAAGTTTGATGTTCTGCTTTGTATTTGATTATGTATTTGATATTGGTAGGGGCTTGGTTTTATTTTTTTTACGATGGGGATGGATAGGTTTCAAGATGGTGGGTTTCAATTAGGTCTTAGGGATTGTGGATTGGCAATAGGGTAGGCCGATTGGGTCCGTATGCAGGGACTGGGGTAGGTTTTGGGGTTTCCCTTAGGTGCTCATAATTTTTGGTTTTGGGGTGCTTGGGTAGGGTGTGGAGCCCTTGGGTGAGTTGAGAGAGCCCTCCGGTAAGGAAAGTGGTTAAGATAGGATAGTCTAACCTAGATAAGAAATCTGCCACCCCATTGGCTGAACGCTCCAGTATTTGATAAACCATATTTCAATTATTGTACAGGAGAGATCACTTTCCTCCAGAGGTTAACCAGGGACTAGGCCATAAAGGGAGTACATTAGAAGCAAGTTACACAACTACAAATGACCAAAGCAACGTTGGCACAGTGGTCTGATGATAGTGGCCCTAATGCAGCTATGCTTTGGGAACCCATTGGATCTTGGACCACCAGGGGCAGGTGATGATGGAAAGTGTTGGAGATAGGATAGTTTAGCTTGGAAAAAAATCTGCCACCCAATTGGCTTAGTGTCCCAGTATTTGATCAACCATATTTCAATTCTTGATAGGAGAGCCATTACTTTCCTCAAGTATCCAGGGATGAGGCCTTCTGGATGGAAGTGACGAAGATCCAGGCGTCTCCTTCAAGGCTTCAACCTGGAGATTAAAGATCCCCTTGTCTTGACTTAAGGTGAGGCCTTTTTGGAAAGAACCTATTTCTATCCTTGAAAGAGTGGGAGTAGGCACTTTCTGCGACTTCTCTAACATCGTAACCTGTTCATTTGTTTGTATTACTAATTACTAATGCTCAAAGTAACAAGTTGAGTGTGCTAGAATAGAGATTGTTTAAAATTCATATATGTCAATTCATCCGTTCATAAGCTCAAAGTAGTCACCAGATAGCATGAAACATGCCATCCCTTCTAAAAGGATATTCACACTTACCCTTTTACAATTACAAATAAACTTTTCATCACTATAGGATTTTGACACATTTTAACATTTTTACAATTAGAAATACCTATGCCTCTTTTCTTGTTAGTTTCTTCTTTATCCTTTTGTATTCTTTTCTGTTTGTTCTAATATAATACATCATTACCGATCAAGTAAAATCTTCATATTTAAAATTTTTACAACTAATATATCAATCATCCTCATCACCAACACTTAATGGAACTTATAACTATTAGGTAAGTGGCAAGTGAATAAAGAGGAAAAGAATATTTGAGTTATTAAAAGACTGGGGAGTGATTTTACTCCAAAAGAAGGGTTCTTTCTCTTCATCTTCTTTTGATTACTCATTCCATGTGGTGGCTTTTTTTTATTGTTTCATTTTATGATTTATGATATGTTAATGGTAATTACTTCAGTCAATGGAAGAGAAAATTTGGGTTAAACTCATGTCTTTCTCGTTATTTTTTCCCCTTTGTTTGTAAATGGGTGCGAGGACAGTGGGGCAGTTTCAACTTTGAGTTGTGTGTAGATGAAGGGAAATCTAGAGTAGTCTGATTTCCTTTCCTTGCATTCATATGACTGTAGGGTGGGGGGAAGTGGGGAGGGGTGTCCATTTGGACCACCTCAACGATTTGTTAGGATGAGTCCCACATTTGCGTGGGTGATTCTCCATTGCATCTGTATTTGGAAGAGTAGGAATCTAGGAGAATCATCTCTAAAGATTTTGTATGATGTAATTTTTAGATAAAGAACCCATAAAAAAAGTCATATGATTAGTGAGAACATGGTGTTAAAACTTAAATAGGGAGGGTGGAGAAGTAGACCTCTCAAATCAAATATCAAAACAAAACCAAAGTCAATAATCTATTAATACTCAATAGACCCAATAGTCTCTCTCATATATATTCATTTTTATGGATCATCATTGACCACAGGAATAGTATTTGGTTGGGGCCTACCAAATGAAAATTGAAATAGGAGAGTAAAGAGTTCAGTTGAATTGAAGAATGATTTCTCAACGTACCTACAACTGCAATTTACAAGAAGATGGTGGGGAGTATGTGAGGTGTTAAGGGGGGTGGACTTTTGGATAGGTGTGTTTTACTTTATCTTTTTTTTTATGTTTGTTTTGTTTGCCTCCTTTCTTTTCTTCTGTCTTTTGCCTGCCATTTGAGTCTGGCTGGGATGCAATTGAGTGGATACGGATGTGAAATATTTATTCAATCATGCATCCACACCTATACGGGTTATTTTAATAGTTAGTTGCAAATGAATGTTTATATTGTCTTACAAACAACTAGTATAACTCTAATTTCTTATTTCAGTAATAAAATATTGTCTTGGAATGAAATGGGTTGATGTTCCTAAATCAACATGTGTGTGTGTGATTGAAGTAATCTGTGATAGGATCATATTTTTCTAGCTGATTCTAGGGTCGATTTTATTCATGATTAAATGATTTTTAATTGCTTGGTTGAAATTAATCATGTTTTTCATGAACCTCTCCTCTCTATACACATAGACCAAGACCCTACTCTGTGTTCTCTCTTTCTCCACACACCATTAGTATGACCTTGTTTATTTTTCTCTTTTTTTATTAAAAAGCTATTTACTCTCCTTCTCATCTTTGTTCTCTTATTCCTCTGTCGAAGATGCATGTGTTCTTTTACATGGTAGGATTTTGTGATTCTTCCTTAGTTGCCGATTATTTCCATCTAAAAGGTACTGAATCATGGGTTTTTACATTATCATTATGAATTCTTTTATATATTTTTTCTTTCCATCTTTTTATTTTTATTTTTTTACTTTCCTTGGAAATGGGACAAAGAGAAGAGTGGCATCATGATTTATTTGTGATTTAGTGGGCCCGGGTGGATCATGACCATTTAAAATAGTCTTCGTGAGATAGTTGTAAGTGTAGTTGTAAGTGGGTTGGGACGAAGGGCGTTGAGCATGCACATTGTTTCAATGAAGTTCTATGTTCTACATGACTTTTCACATTTGAGTTTTTTGTATATGGGCATGTTGAAGCTTTTCATTGTGTTTGTTTGATTGTTATGTTGCACTGTGATGTAGATGTGACCAGGAATAATGACTTGCATTTAATTTTATTATAAGAATATCATGACTCATTCTTACTATTTGCTTTCAGTTTGTCTTAATCTTATACAAATGCTGATTTGTTTTGCTATACAAATTAATGGTTTTGCATGTTTTCTTTTCCTATTTATAATTATAAAAGTGTTGTTATGTTTGAATATGGGTATTGCATATCATACTGCATGGGTATTGCATACCATAGTTCCTTGTGAGGCGACAGATGAAGGATGCATATTTGTTGTGGTTCCCCTTGTAAATTTTCTATTATAAAGTTTGGAGGTTGCTGCCTACCCTAGTGCCTTGGGGGGGGGGGGATTTTTTTTCCTCGAAGTCCCTTTAGGGGCCTCTTTTAAGCTATTATAAAGTTTGGTGACTGAATTTCCGATTTTTGTAGAGTGTAGCATCTTTTCTAGAGTCTTCCCGAGGTATATCTTCATTCTAAAAACTAACATGTTTTTCAGTCTATTTGCTATTTTGTGGCCATTGTTTATTTTATTTTATTTTTTCTATCATTCCAAATGTAGTATTTTTTTCTATCATTCCAAATGTAGTGAAATTGCACTATGTGCCTGTATAATTGACATATCTTTTCATTTAAATTGTATAGAATTCCACATAAGTATGGATAAGAGTTGGGTGGATTTGCCAGATCGGTTTGGCACTCGATATACTGAAGGTGTTGAGGGCTTCATTGTTCTTGCTAGTAATCATACTGACATCGCGGGTAGGATTCACTGTCCATGTAGGATTTGCAATAATAGGTACTATAAGCAAGTCGATGAAGTAAAAGATCATTTACTTGACAATGGAATGGACAAGTATTACACTCGTTGGGTACATCATGGTGAAGAGTATGAAGTGTTGTTTGATGATGATGACAGCGATGATGCTGATGCTGATGAAAGGGTTGTTTTTGATGGGGTTCGTGACTTGCTTCAAGATTTAGGGGCACTTACTTGTATGGATAATCCAATGCCAGACATGCAATATGGGGATGCAGATAATTTCACAACCAGAGAAGCAGAAACATTTAGTGGCCTTGATAGGAGAGAAGGAAATGCTACTCTATTTGAGAAACTCGTGAATGAATCGCAGCAACCTTTGTATCCAGGTTACAAAAAATTCTCTAAATTGGATTATCTCGTGAAGTTGTTTCATGTGAAGGTGATTAATCGTTGGAGTAACAAATCATTTGATATGATTCTTCAATTGATTAAAGTGGCTTTGCCTGAGGGTGAGACGCTACCAAAGTCCTATCATGAGGCGAAGACATTAATGCGAGAACTAGGGCTTGGTTATATTGCAATTCATGCGTGCAAGTATGATTGTGCACTTTTCTGGGGGAAGGAATATGAAAATCTTCAAAGTTGTCCAGTATGTGGGGAGTCGAGGTACAAAGTTGTTGAAGGCAAGTTTAAGAAAATACCACAAAAGGTTTTACGATACTTTCCAATTAAACCAAGACTTCAAAGGTTGTTTATGTCAAGGATGACTGCTGTAGATATGAGGTGGCATAAAGAAAAGCGAGTTCGGGAGGAGAATGTATTTAGGCACCCAGCTGATTCCAAAGTCTGGGAAGACTTCGACAAGGAGAATGAGTGGTTTTCAAACGAACCTCGCAATATCCGCCTAGGCCTTGCAAGCGATGGATTCAATCCTTTTGGTGACATGAGTACCATTTACAGCATGTGGCCAGTAATGCTCATGCCGTATAACTTGCCTCCATGGAAATGTATGAAAGATCCTTTCATCTTCATGTCACTACTTATTCTTGGTCCTAAATCACCGGGAAATGACATTGATGTGTATTTACGGCCGTTGATAGATGAATTAAAATATTTGTGGGAGAACGGCATGGAGACATATGATGTTGTGACCAAGCGAACATTTCAGTTGCACGCTGCATTATTGTGAACTATTAATGACTTTCCTACATTTGCTAACTTGTCCGGATGGAGCAATAAAGGCAAAATGGCATGCCCAAGTTGTAACAAAGACACAGTTTCTATATATCTAAAGAATAGTCCCAAATTATGTTATATGGGCAATCGCCGTTTTTTGCAACCACGACATTCTTGGCGGAGTCGTGGTAAAAACTTATTTGATGGGATGATTGAGAACAGGCCAAAACCAAAGGATTTGTCCGGGGAGGATGTTGTATCACAACTTAAACTGGTTGAAGAACGGAACTTTGGAAAGAATCCGAATAAAAAGAAAAGGAAGCGTACGCAGATTGAGTTTAATTGGTCAAAGAAGAGTATATTTTTCGAATTACCATATTGGCGAACCCTGAAGCTACGTCACAATCTTGATGTGATGCATATTGAAAAGAACATTTGTGAGAGCATTTTAGGAACTATGATGAATATTGATGGTAAAACAAAAGATTCAATGCAAGCTCGATTAGATTTGGCAGCTTTGGGTATAAGAAAGGAATTACATCTAATTCCTAGGGTTGATAAGTTTATTGTACCATCTGCGTGCTATACAATGTCATCGACCGAGAAAAAAGACATTTTGCGAATGGTTGAAATCTGTAAAGTTTCCAGATGGTTTTGCATCCAATATATATTGGTGTGTGCACGTCAATGACGGTAGAATATTGGGTTTGAAAAGGCACGACTGCCATGTACTTTTACAACGACTTCTCCCAGTTGCCGTACGTGGTTTCTTGTCCAATGATGTATCTATTGCATTGATTGAGCTGGGTTTCTTCTTCCAAGAGTTGTGTTCGAGGACTTTAAGGTTGGAAGTGCTCGAGAATATGGAGAAAGACATTGCCGTGATACTTTGTAAATTTGAACAAATATTTCTGCCATCTTTTTTTGATGTAATGGTTCACTTAGCTGTTCATTTACCACGAGAGGCAATTCTTGGTGGACCTGTGCAGTATCGATGGATGTATCCCATTGAAAGGTAACATGTACATGCATTTAAAAGTTTAAAGTTGTACTTTGTTTTGCATATAATAATTATAAACCTTTAAACAGGTTTTTGCATACTTTGAAACAATACGTTCGTAACAAGGCACGTCCGGAAGGTTCAATTGCTGAAGCATACATTGATAACGAATGTCTGACATTTTGTTCCATGTA
Source organism: Litsea cubeba (assembly GCA_012931725.1). Taxonomy (NCBI): domain Eukaryota; kingdom Viridiplantae; phylum Streptophyta; class Magnoliopsida; order Laurales; family Lauraceae; genus Litsea; species Litsea cubeba. Next base: position 35,039,847 of record CM022955.1, on the reverse strand, counting down.
TCTCCAAGGAATTGAAACACGCTTCAACGGTGAACAGCGAAATTTTGATGGTGGTCAGGCGAAACAACCTACTAAGTTGAATGTTTTCTCACAGAATGTGCGATCATTAGGAGCTTCTAAAATTGTCAGCTTGAAGCTAAAGGATCACAACAAGGCTCGTTATTATGTGCTGAATAATACAGAAGAAGTATTACCATATCTCGAGTGAGTGCACCCATATGTACTAAGATGCAATATATATATTTTCTAGTTGATTTTATATATATATATATATCCTTGACATTTTCTTCATGTAGACAACACTTGATTGGGCTTAAAAGGGAAAGTCCAAATAATTTGGAAGATAGGCAAGAAATGTATTTTGCTGAATGGTTCGAACAACGTGTAAGTTTTCTTAGGGACCCCAAAAGTAAAGTACTTGTTTGTCCTACTTATATTGTATATTCTATTGACTTTGTACACTTTACTCGTAGATGCAAGAATTGCGATCCCAGAATTCTCCAGAAGCTACCAATGATTTATATTCATTAGCTTACAGGCCTGATCATCGTGTCATTCGATACAATGGTTGCATCGTTAATAGGATTAGGTTTCACACGAAGGACAAAGAAGTAAATCTCCGTACTCAAAACTGTGGTGTCGCTGTGCAAGGGTGTCACCAGTCAAAAGAGATTGAATTCTATGGTGTTCTAACCGATGTCATTGTGTTAAACTTCTTAAATTCCAATCGAGTTTATCTTTTTCAATGTGATTGGTATGATGTTGGTAACCAAAGGACGGGTATTCAAATAGATGGCAGGTGACTAGTGTTAATGTCTCCCGAACTTGGTACAAAGATGACCGATTCGTGCTTGCTTCCCAAGCAAGTCAAGTTTTTTATGTGAGCGATACTAAATTGCGTGGTAGTTGGCAAGTTATGTAGAAAATAAAGCCAAGAAATGTATATGATGTTTCAGAGAAGGAGGATGAGATTGTAGTAGAGCATGGTGTTGAGGCATTTCAACAGGAGGAGCATGTCGCTGTGATTGGCATTGTCGAACATGATCACACTCTTAGCGAACGTAACGGTGATAATATTCAGAATGAAGAACTTACACCTCTACATCTGAATAGGGAAGACTTGAACCCATTTGAAGTTGATGCCCATGTGGTACTGACCAATATGGGTAGAGTACATACAGAGGATCAGTTCATTAATGATGATGAAATTGATGAAGAAGATGATACATGGATAGATTATTATAGTTCAGAAGAAGAGAATGCCGTATCGAGCGATGATGATACTGACATAGATTAAATGGTCATGTAACTTTTCATTAAATTATCTATAAGTGATAGTATATGACATATTTTGTGTACTTTGTTATTCCTTCCTAAACATGTTACTTATTATTGAATTTCTTTTGACTTGTTTGTACTTACATGATTGAATTTTTGTCTGCATTACACCTCAAAATGTAATTTATGCTCAATGAGAGTTTGTTTAGTTTATGTTGTCAAATATATATTTCTTGTCCATTCATGGGTCCAGGTGGACGAACAACTAGAAGTTCACAAATGCAGCCGGAGCCCCAGCCAAACACACAACCGGGTGTTGCGTCTCTCCGTGGTAAGATAGTCTTCTTTCCTGCAACTTTTGATTTCAGTCCAATCTCTTCATAAATTTTAGTTATGTACACTTGGAACTTTGGTTTATTCCCACTCAGACCTTGCATATTCATCTTGTAAATTTATTGATTCTTGTATAGGCATGGCACCAAGTGGGAGAACCACTAGAAGTTCTCAAATGCAGCCGGAGCCCCAGCGAAGCACACAATCGGGTGTTGCGTCATTTCGTGGTAAGATAGCCTTCTTTCCTGCAACTTATGATTTCAGTCCAACCTCTTCATAAATTTTAGTCATGTACACTTGGAACTTTGGTTTATTCCCACTCATACCTTGCATATTTGTGTTGTGAATTAATATATTCGTGTCCAGTCATGGGTCCGGTCATTGGACGAACCACTAGAAGTTCTCAAACGTAGCCTGAGCCCCAGCCAAGCACACAACCGGGTGTTGCGTCTCCAGTTAGATGAACCACTAGAAGTCTTCAAACGCAGTCAAAGCCCCAGCCTAGCACACAACCGGGTGTTGCATCTCCAGGTAGACGTACCACTAAGAAATTCTCAAATGCAGCCGGAGCCCCAGCCAAGCACATAGCCGGGTGTTGCGTCATTTCATGGTAAGATAGTCTTCTTTCCGCAACTTTTGATTTCAGTCCAATCTCTTCATAAATTTTAGTTATGTACACTTGGAACTTTGGTTTATTCCCACTAAGACATTGCATATTCGTGTTTTGAAATTGTGCATTCTTGTATTGACGTGGCGGCAGGTGGACAATCCGCAAGTTTTAGTGCAGTGCCTTCGTCTGTGCCTAACTCTTCTACATAATCGGATAATGTGCCCAACTCTTCTGCACATTCGGCTAATGGGTCAACTCCTGGTAAGTCCAATAGGCTAAACTTACCTTTGTAATCTCTCCACAGTAATAGTTTCATATTATTGATGGATTGGTAAAAAGTGTCTGATGAGCTATGAATTTGTGCTATTGTTATTTCTAAAACGGCTTCAACATCTTCAGTTACCAAAAGAGGCAAGGCAAAGAACAACACTCTCATTAACAATATAGCAAGGCGAGGTCAGAAATCGAGGATTGAGATACCACCAGGGAAGTCAAAGCCTCTAGGAGATTGGAGTCAGCAATTTGCTTCTGAAGTTGGCATAATTTGTCGCAAATATGCACCTCTATCACTTTATAATTGGAGAAAGGTGAAGAAGGAATACAACTCCAAAGTTCAGACGATGCACGAACATATTATGGTAATAAAATTATTTTTCTTTAGTTTGGTTATTATTAATAGCGTCGATTTCTTCTTAACATCGCATTGCAAAACTTATTTGCATAAGAGCTTTGACATTGACATCCATCTCCCGCATGTCGAAAGGTCTATCAATAAGTACTTAGGACAGCGGCTCAAAGAGTTCAGGTGTAGGTTGCACATTTATTACAAGACTCTCTCAAATGATCAGCGCAGATGGAAGACATATGACAATGTCACACAAGAGGACTGGGATCGGCTTTGTGATTGGTTTGAAATAGACAAGTTCAAGGTAAAAAGAAATGCTATTATTCAAACGTTAATTCTCTTCTGTTGTACTCCTAACTAACAAAATTATATTGCAGAAACTTAGCACAATCAACAAGGCCTCTCGTGCAAAGAAAAAAGTTAACCACCGTGGTGGTTCAAGATCGTTTTTGAATCATCGAGCTGATAAGGTAGTATATATATTTATAATTTTCCGTATCTGATTTACCGATTTTGTGTAAGATTTTGGATATTCAGCTGAGTGGATTTATGACTTGTTATCAATTTAAATCAGTTCTCAAACTTGATTCTCCAACAACTTAAACATGGTTAAACAAAATCACAGCACTAATGAATTCCATGAACAACCATCCAACCATAAAACTATGCATTAAATAAACTAGAAACAATAGAACATGAATTAAAAAAATTAAATAAACCAGTAGATGCTTGGGGCCACCGATTTAAGTGATATGGAGCCCTATCATCTTCTAGCTAACTCTTTACTCACACTACCACATCTCTTCAGGAATCAAGAGCAGTCATTCTATTGTGAATATCCATCCTCTCTCTCTCTCTCTCACATTTTCCTTAGACAACTCGTACGGAGTAGACACACGCATGCACTGACATGGACATGAGCATTCATATCTTTCTATCTTTGAACGGAGGGAGTGCATGTATGCCAGTTTAGATCATCCAACTACCAATTGTATCATCTTGTCATATATCATACAATGGAGAGCTGATCCACACTCCACAAGAGGGGATCATATAAAAGAAAAAGAAAAAAAAAGACACTGCTTTGTTTAAACTTCTTAAACTATAATGGCGTTTAAGATGGTTGGACCCTCACCCAATCAAATGGGAAGGTTCACACTTCAGATCCAGCATTCTTCATCATGAAAAGATGACCCAAAGTATATCTGCATTATGCAATTTATCAAAAAATTACTCTATGTGATTTATCAGTCAATTTTAATCAAAACAGTGTCTCTCCCTAATTCTCTACTGGTTTCGAGGGGCCTACCTCATTGGTATGGACCCAAGTTTAATTACCAGCACTTTAGACATCAAATCTGGATGCGAAAATATTATTGTTCACAGTGCTAGTATGAAAAGATGTTTACCCATGGCTGTGTCCTGTCATACCACCTTTTTGAACCCACGAAGAGCACAGTTGCAGTCTTGCAGATTCCCTTTACTATCGGATAAAGTCTATCTATACTTGTTGTTTCAGACTGCACCGAAGTAGACTAAACAGCGGGAAACATGGACCATCTTCTTGGCTAAATCATGTCCAACCTTTCCAGATTATCTTATCATGCCAATGAATTCGGACCCAAAGGCCCCAAACATATCTCACAGGCATGAAAGTGAGACTCAATCCACTCTGTGAATTGTTGTTGCGTTTGTGGAAAATAAATTAGGCTGAGTTAACATTTAAATCTCTTAGTCTCACATTTGCTTTCAGTTTCAAGGTACTAAGCTTGATAATTGATATGCTTCCTTTATATGAGTGTCTCTTATAAATGGTTTGATTATTAAAAAAAAAAGAGTGTAACTTTCTTAATATTGGTTTATGGACTGTTTTGCCATGTGTTGGTAAAAGGAGTGTAACTTTCTCCTTAGATAATGGTTTTTTAAACAATTTTTTGTTCTTCAAAGCAGACATCTCTATCTTTCCAAAGGTAGCAATTGTGCCTTCTATTCTGTACCGATTTAGGTTTAGTTTGGCAACTCTTTTTGGAGCCTCTATTTCACTTAAAACGGGTTGAAACAGCTATTAGAGTGTTTGGATAAGTATTTAGGTACGTCTGGTTGGATTGCTGTTAAGAGAAATTTTCTCTGTTTCAAAAAACGCAAGCTATGATGGGGTTTCTTCTTAAAATATAATGGCCAAGGAGAGGGTTTAGGGCTTTCATCTGAAACAAAACCCCATAATTATTTTGTATTTGGATATGGGGAAATTTCAATCATGCTCTGGACTTGAGTTTTACTTCTTATCAATTACTCTCTATAACCTACAGATACTTGTCATATTTCAATGGCCTGGTTCTGAATCAGGTTAGTGGCTAGTGATGGAGACCAATAGTCCAGTAGATACTACTTGCAGTTGCTACTGGAGCATGATGAATTTGGGTAGATGGGGAACAAAAATTGTGGTTTTGGACCAGATGAATTTGGGTCCAATATGTAGCATCTTAATAGATCTGAGGGAAGATTCTAGTGCTTTTCATGAGATTCTTGAGAATGGTCTTGAGGAGGGGCTCTTGCAGAAGGTGTGGTGGAAATATGCTCACTTTGGGTTGGAAGTAGGGAGGGTTCTGTCATGGGATTGTAGTGTTGGGAGAAAACCAATGAGATTAGGATTTCAGTCACGCATCTTGAAGGGGGCAAGTGTTTAATGGAGGTTATCTTTGCTAGAGATGTTAAAAGAGTTGGGACCAACAAGAATGGCTAGTTGGAAGGCAATGGCTCTGATTGAAGCCTCACTAACAGGTGCAATGGAAGGCGAAAACATGGAAATCCCTTTCTTCCATATTTTGAAGGAATGGATGTAATTTTATTTTTTATTTTTTTCCTAAAGTGAGTTGTATTGCCTGATAATGAAGGTTTGAGCCATGTTCTTGCCCATTTTGTTATGGGTTTAGTCCAAGATATGGCATGTAATGCAACTCCATTTCAACATCCTTTAGATACTTTTATTTACATCTAAAACAACCTCCGAAATGAGGAATTTCATTTTTTATTTTTCCTTTTTTGAACCTTTATTAATTTTCTCTTTTAGTGGAAAAAAGGAGCAAGAGCAAACTATTAATACTTCTATTTCAAACATATAAGATTTACCAAACAGGGCCTTAGTACAGAACTGCCTACTAAGTTTAAGGTCTTTTACAGCGTGATGCACAAACACAACAAGAGCCCGGCAGGATTGAATTTTATCGCATGATGTATTATAATCCAGGCAAAGGCTAGAATGGCTCTGCTCAAGAAAATTATGTGAGGATCAAGTTTTCTTTCCCCTTTCTTGTCTATAATTATGGTTTGTCATCTAAAATATTATTTTTATATGATACTTGCCTCTTATTTAAAATTACAGGATAAGATGTTGGAGATGCAGTCTGAGTCCCTAGAAGAAGGTTCTACTCCCATGACTGAGGACGACATTGCTAATAAAGTCTTAGGTGCAAAACCAGGTTACATCGGTGGTCTTGGTCACGGCGTGGACCCAATGTCATCCTCCTCCTCCTACTATTATCCAGAGGTTGAGGAACTTAGGAGGAGAGCTGAGGCAGCAGAGAGACAGGCGCAAGAGCTCACAACGCGTTTACATGAAAATGAGGACAAGGTAGAGGAGTTACAAAACTGGAAAGTAGCTTCTGAAGCTAAGTTGGACTTTCTCATGGTGCACATTGGGGCCAACTTTTCTGTGGTATGTATTTACATATGAAAATGTGTTCATCTTTATCTTTATTTGTGGTATGAAAGTATATAAAGTTTTATGTCTATTGGTTTTTTTTTTGTTTGGAAATATTTTTATATTTTCTTCTCTCTCATCTCTCTCTTCCTTGATTCCTTTTCTACTTCGTCTTCTTCCTCGTCTTTTAGCTGATTTTCGGGTTCTTGATACTGGGGTTTTGAAGATGTTGTGAGTTGTGTGTGTGTTTGAGTGATCTTGGTGTTTGGGGATGAGTTTGACCTGTTTGGATTAGCTTATGGTAGGGTGGGACTGATGCGTATCCATTTTGCTGTGTGGTGGTTATGAGATTGGAGTTTGAATCCATTGTTCAAAAAAAAGAAAAAAAGAAAAAAAATGATTGGAGCTTGAATACTGTTTGTTGTTGTTTTTGGCCTGAAGTTTATATTGGTGATTGGTGTTTGTGTTGATGTGGTTTGTAATGGAGAAGGTGGGGCACTGTTTGTGATTTTGATCCTGTTGCAGCTCAAAATGCATTGCAGAGGTAATACTGCGGCAATTAGGAAAAGTTGCATTCCTTAAATCCCAGTTGAATGCAAAGTGCACATAAAAAAAAGACTGTCTTAAAAATTCCTTTGGAATTGATGGAAATCCCATTGCCAGACACAGGGACATGGATCTTTCCTGTCCACAGGTCTATGAAACTCCAGCATCTCAGATTTTTCATTCTTAGATTTCACTATCAAATGGTCTCTAGAAGTCAATACTATTTTTTTTCCATGAATATATTTCATTTTATTATTATTATTATTTTAATGTGGCAACAGGACCCACATGCTTTCGAGCCACATTGCTTTCTGCCGGAGAGATGATGTATATTATTACCTTTGCTTCAAGCGCCCAAAGACCCATTGGACAATTCTGTATGTTTTTTTAGCTTTAAAAGTCTAAAAATTGACAGCCACTAGTTAAGGGCCATGATAATAACCATTCCAAGTGGTTTTCTGGACTTATTGGTTTGTGAAGTAGATGGTTTTGATTGTTCTGCATTCTAAAACACAAAGTTCTAATGAAACCCAACAGGTTTTACCAGAGCTTATTTGTTATAGATTGGCCGAAATTGTGGACTTTGAAATGGTAGCCCATGCCAGATTTACTACATGGGGTTGAGTCTTTATACCCAGTTTTGATCTGCTGACTGCTGAGTGTGTGCCATGGAGAAGGTTTGTTTACAAGGATGCCTTATAACCAGTTTCTAAAATGCATTACTGCTAGGATAAATTCCATTCCAAATCTTATTAATGTGCAAAGACATGTGATTGAACTCATTTTTCTCTCATTTTACGTTAACATGTGGTTGCTACCATCCACTAGTTTCCTTCATTAAAATCCAAGTGATTTTCCTTTTGGCCTTGTTATCCAAAAACAGACCCTTTTTCATCCTCCGACCTTGTCCCAGGTGGGCCCCATTGGCCATTCACCCACTAATACAATCAGAAATCTTGGACAAGAGATTACATCTCTGATTTCCCTGTAATTATATGGCAATCTTCAGCCTCTTTATTACAAATCTGTATATGCATAGCTTCTACTTGCCTTGCTGTAGATTATATGCCTTGCTTTATTCCAAATCTGTATATGTAATTATATGCCTTGCTGTATATTCCAACTCTACTTGCTATTTCTTAATTGGCGTCGCCTTCATATATAACCAATTTTCTTTTTTGAAATTGCAGAATGGTTCAACATCATGAATACTTTGCAGATATGGACTGTTGGGGTTGAAAAGGATTAAAGATGATCGTAAATGCAATACTTCATTTTTTGAATTTTGAATGATATTTTGTAAGGTTATGAAGGATGTGATTATTGTAAACTAAAATCACTAGCAAGGCTATGTGTAAATTATTTTGGATATTGTGACACTTTTCTACATTTGGAACCTATGAAATTAAATATTTTGTTAGATTAATGTTTTTGAGTGTGTAAAGGTCTTTATAAGCAGGGAGAAGAAAATATCTTCTGCAATGCATTCAAATGGTTGCAAATATAAAGGAGTGACTGCTACGCTTTTAAAAGCGTTGTAAATGCATAAGCGGTTATACCTTGCAAATGGTCTTTTTACAACCCTTATAAGTGTTGCTAACACTTTCTAGAGAATAATATTAGTGCACACAAATGGTACTTTTACAACTCTTAGAAGGGTTGCAAATAATAATACTTCACCAACGGTAACAAAGCGTAGCAAGTAGTATAACATCACCAACGCTTACAAACCGTACCCAAAGTACACAATCAGCAACAGATTCAAAAATGTTGCAGTTAGTGAACCTTTTGCAACTCTTAAAAGCGTCGGGAAACATATTTTAATGGAAATAAACAAAATAAGAAAAGGAAATTAACTAGCGACACTTTTAGTGCTTTAGCAACGCTTAATTCCGTTGTTGACGTATATGCCTTTTACAACGCTTTGTAGTGTCGTTAGTTATCTTCTGCGTCTGCATCAACTGCAACCACACATCGACGCTTCCAAAACCGTTGATGATAATCATTTACAACGCTTTTTATTTCTATTGCTATGCTTATAAACGTCGCAAAAAGACTCATCTGTTGTAGTGAAGCTTGGGATCTTTTGGAAACAAATTATGAAGGAACAACCATTGTCAAAAGAGCCAAGCTCCAAATGTTGACTTCTCAATTCGAATCTTTAAGAATGAGGGAAGATGAAATGTTCGATGAATTTCGAACTAAGCTAATGGTAATTGTGAATGAGATGTGGTCACTTGGTGAACAAATTCCTGAAGGAAAAATTTGTAGCAAAATCCTTAGATCCCTTCCTGATAGATTTCACCCCAAAGTGACCTCTATAGAAGAATACAATGACCCATAAACTATGAAAGTTGAAGAATTATCTGGTAATATTAGAACTTTTGAGTTAAAGTTAAATAATGCTTCTAATAAATCCAAAGATAAGAAATCAATTGCTTTAAAAACCTCTCAATCAACTCAATCTAAAGGAGAATCAGATAATGATGAAGAAAGTGATAATGAAGATATTGCTCTTCTCACTAAGAAATTTATAAGACATTTTAAGAAAAAGAATTCAAATTTAAAATTCTTTAATAAAAATAAAAACAAAAGCATTTCTTCATCTAAGAGTCAAGAAAGAAAAGTCAAATGCTATAACTGTCAAAAACTTGGACATATATCTTCTGAGTGTCCAATGGAAAGGAAGAAAAAGACACTTACGGCGACATGGGATGACTCATCTGAATCAGAGTCAGAATCAGATGAATCACATCGAGATGAAACAAAAAATCACACTATTTTAATGGCTCGAAGTTTATGTGATCCATCAGTTGAGACATCTGAAAAATCTCATTTTGAGAAATCTGAGGATGAATATAAAAATTCAGATATTGAAGAATTTGAAGAAGAACCAGAATCTGAATATGATGGCTCAGATAATGAAAACAATGACGAAAATCTTCAAGAATCATATAATAGACTCTATAATGAGAGCTGCAAGTTAATTAATATCATAAGAAAACAAGAAGCAAAGAATAAAGTTTTAAAAGACAATGTTAAAACCTTAACAGGTGAAATTAATATCTTAACCAATGATCTTAACGAAACCAACTCTAAATCTCAAATTACTAGTGAATATATAAGAAATCATAAGAAAGAAACTGATACTCAAAAAGAGGTAATCACTAATTTAAAAAAAGAAGTCACCCATCTAATATGGTATAAACAAAAATATGAGTATTCTTTTACTCATGGAGAAGAAAAATTTGACTAACTATTTAGAATGGGTAAATATCAAAGAGACAAAACTGGGCTAGGGTACAACAAAGAATCAAAACAAAACCCCGATGTCTCTATTAAATTTATAAAAGGAAAGGCTTCCTCTATTAATCAAAACATTCCTAAAGTTATACATAATTCTTATGAAAGAAAAAGATATATCAAATATGACTGGAAAAAGGAACCAACTAAAAAGAAAAACTCAGGCAATTTATTTTTTTCTCAAAAACTAAATGAATTGATGAAACAAATTTATCAGCTAAAAACTCAATTCTATAATCATTCTAAAAATGTTTTATCTACAAAAAGGAACCCAAAGAGATATTTTCTTCAATATGAGTCTCTAAGTCATAGAGGAACTTCTCACACACAAAGGTATATGTGGGTACCTAAAAGTCTACTTGTTTACACAGCTCTTAAAGCTAGAGACCAATCTGTATGGTTCCTAGATAGTGGGTGCTCTAGACACATGACTGGGGATAAAACACTCTTCTCCAAATTAAATAATTATGATGGTGGAACTGTCACTTTTGGTGATGGTAATATTGCTAAAGTTATAGGAAATGGCACTCTGAATGTTCCCAACTTACCTAAAATAGAAGATGTTTATGTGTTGATGGTTTGAAACATAACTTGCGTCGCATTTCACAAATTTGTGATAAAAACCATGCTGTCTTCTTTACTAGTCATGGTTGTGAGATTTCGAAAAATGGTAAAGTGATTCTAAGAGGTCTTAGAAATCAAGAAAACTGTTATGTTGTTGGTAATCACAAAGAAGCATCCAGTTCAGCCCGTTACATAGCTCATCTTGATGAAGCCCAACTATGGCATCAAAGGCTTGGACATGTGAACCATAGAGACTTGTCCAATTTAAACAAGTATGTAAAGGGCCTTCCAAAAATTAGCAGGAAGTCAAAAACAGTTTGTGGAGAGTGTTAAAAAGGTAAACAAATCAGAAACTCTCATAAAAAGACTAAGTCCTTGAAGACTTCTAGATCCTTAGAGCTTCTCCATATGGACTTGGTTGGTCCAACAAAGAAAGAGAGTAGTGGTGGCAAAAAATACTTCCTTGTTATTGTTGATGATTATTCCAGATTTACTTGGATTGCATTCTTGAGGGAAAAATCTGATGCATATGCTAAATTCAAAAAGATTGTGAAAAGAATTCAAGTTGAAAAACGAAGAGCAGTTGCTAGAATAAGAAGTGATCATGGTGGTGAATTTGAAAATACTAGATTTGAAAAACACTGTGATAAGTATGGAATTCACTATGAATTTTCTGCCCCTAAAACTCCTCAACAAAATGGAGTTACTGAAAGAAAGAATCGGGTTTTACAAGAGATGGCCACAGTTATGCTTCATGGAAAGAAACTCCCTAGAGATCTATGGGCTGAAGCAGTGAATACAGCTTGTTACATCATAAATAGGGTTTACTTGAGAACCGACTTGAACGAAACTGCTTATGAATTATGGCATGAGAAAAAGCCAAACATTAGCTACTTTAAAATTTTTGGTAGTAAATGTTATATTCTCAAGGATAGAGAACATTTGAGCAAATTTGACTCAAAAAGTGATGAAGGCATTTTTATTGGCTATTCTCAAAATAGTCGTGCTTACAGAGTTTTGAACACAAACAATGGAGCCATACAAGAATCTATAAATGTCGTCATTGATGACAAATTAAAAGATTCCAGTAATCAAGAAGACCCTGATAATGACCAGATAGAAGACCCAACAGCTAAGCTGGATGAGCCTCTAATCTCTAAGGACTTGGTAAATATGAAACATCATCCTATGGACCAAATTCTAGGAGATCCTTTGGCTGGTGTCAAGACTAGAAGGCAATTGGAAAATATTGTTAGTTTTCTTTGCTTTACTCTATCATTGAACCTAAAACTGTTAATGAAGCTTTTTCTGATGATTGTTGGATAAATGCTATGCAAGAAGAGCTAAATCAATTTACTAGAAATGAAGTATGGGAATTAGTACCTAGGCCTATTGACAAAAATGTTGTAGGTACCAAATGGATTTTCAAAAATAAACTTGATGAAAATGGTACCATGGTTAGTAACAAGGCCAGACTGGTTGCCCAGGGATATTCCCAAATTGAAGGAATAGACTTTGAAGAAACATTTGCTAATGTTGCTAGACTTGAATCCATTAGAATCTTACTTGCCATTGCTTGCTCTTTGAAATTTAAATTATATCAAATGGATGTGAAAAGTGTTTTTCTAAATGACATATTAGAAGAAGAAGTTTATGTTGAGCAACCTAAAGGGTTTGAAGATCCTAAGGAGCCTAATCATGTGTATTATCTTAAAAAGGCTCTCTATGGTCTCAAACAAGCTCCTAGAGCTTGGTATGAAAGACTCACTCAATTTTTGTTTGATCACAATTTTGAAAGGAGAAGTGTTGATAAAACTCTATTTATTCAAAGAATAAATGATACTATTTTGATTGCTCAAATCTATGTTGATGATATTGTGTTTGGATCTACTTGTAATGATTTAACAGAAAGATTTGCTAATCTTATGAAATCTGATTTTGAGATGAGCATGGTTGGCGAACTTAATTTCTTTTTAGGATTACAAATAAAACAACTGACTGATGGAATATTTATTTCCCAGACCAAGTATGCTAAAGAATCGGTCAAAAGGTTTGGATTAGATACAGCCAAGCACATGAACACACCCATGAGCACAAATCTCAAATTATCTAAGGATATGAGTGGTAAGAATGTTGATCATAGTTTGTATAGAAGCATGATAGGGAGCCTATTATATCTTATAGCTAGTAGACCTGATATTGCTTTCAGTGTAAGAGCTTGTGCCGGATATCAATCTGATCCCAAAGAAGCTTATTTGAAAGCTATTAAGAGAATCATTAGATATGTTTCAGGTACTTCAGGATTTGGCTTATGGTATCCATATAATTCATCTACTTATATTGCTGGATACTCAGATGCCGATTGGGCTGGAAATGTGGATGATAGAAAATCGACTAATGGTGGTTGCTTCTACCTAGGAAACTGTCTAGTTACTTGGCACAGCAAGAAACAGTCATCCATTTCCCTATCCACAGCTGAAGCAGAATATATAGCAGCTGGAAGTGGTTGTACTCAAATGTTATGGATGAAACAAATGCTGAACGACTATGGTATTGAACAAGGTAGCATGAATTTGTATTGTGATAACACCAGTGTTATCAATATTTCCAAAAATCCTGTCCAACACTCTAGAACTAAGCATATTGATATTAGACATCATTTCATTAGAGAATTGGTTGAAGAGGAAGTCATAGTTTTGGACCATATTTCTACTGAGAAACAACTTGCAGATATTTTGACAAAACCATTGGATGTTTCAAAATTTGAAAACATGAGAAAATCCCTTGGTATTTGTGTTGTTAATTAAGTTTTTATTATTTATTTGTTTTATATGTGTTAGTTTCATTTAATTGTTTTTTTTTTTGTGTTTAATTAAAAAAATGGAACATATCATTTCTTAAGTCATGAACTTATTTCATAGTTCCGTAAAAAGAAAAATTCTGTTGCACTATCTACTACTGAGGCAGAGTATGTTGTTGGAGATAGTTATTGTGTTCAAGTTCTTTTCATGAAGCAACAACTTAAGGATTTTAAACGTGTGTGCTATAAATCTTTCATAGAACCCAATACACCATTCTAGGACTAAGCATATTGAAATTAGATATCATTTTCTTAGAGATCATGTGCAGAAGGGTAATATTATACTAGAATTCACAAGCACACATGATCAGTTGGCAGACTTTTTTACAAAACCCCTGGTAGAAAATAGACTACGCATGATTAGAAGAGAAATCATAATGATGCATGCTATAAATATTTATTGTAAATTTTTCTCAATGTCTTACAAAAACTTGAGACTTCTAGCCTCATCATTCAAATGCTTTTGCTTTTCATAGATCATCATGCAATCCTTGTCTAAGGGATTAGGCAATCGAATTGAAGAGGTAAGCAAGGATTTTAAATCCTTATTCGGTTGCTTCAACTCTTCTATTTTTCTATTAGACTCGAGAAGAAGCCATTGCAGTACATCGATCTCCTCAATAAGCTTTTCTTCCTTGCGAGTTTTGGACTGTAACCGATTGAAAAATGAGATAATGGATGATGAGTATTGAGTTTTGAGACTTACAAGCTCATAAATGGCGTCTTGATCCGATTTATTAGCCAAAACTCTCTCTTGTCACCTTGGTATCATGGAACCTAAAACAAATGCAGAAAAAGTTTGGGATTGAGGTAAAGAATACCTCATCTCCTGATCACAAGAAGTACTAAATGGAAATTGTTGAGCCATTGAAACTTTGTGGAATAAGAATGCAGATGACAAAAAGAAGTTTTGATACAAATTAGATAGAGCTAAGACTGTTCTTATAGAGATGGATTTCGAACAAGAGAAACCCTCATCTCTTCAAATCTTACTTTTCCAGATTGAAAATATGCTGGATGCATATTTTCAAAAGCTACTTAGCTAAGCCAGTGAAATTAAATGCGGGATGGCCCTATTTTTCTCGTTTGTCAACAACATCCAGCATATTTGAATTTGCATCTCCTTCAGTATCCAGTTGATAAATCTAGGCCTCTAGCCTTTGCAGGTTCTGTTGGACAGGGGTGGTTCCAGAGTATATTTCTTTGCGGGCTTGGCTTGAGTGGGCTGGGGCTTTCGTGATGTGCATGAATTTGGGTTGCACTCACTTAGGACCAGTAAGAATTGTGGGGGATGAACTTGAATGCCCTCGGCCCTATCTAATCGAGGCCCATCTATTATCTATGCTTGCATGGATTATCTACCTTCTGTTCTCTAATCTTTGGATTAGCTTCCAAAGTTTCTCTCAGTTTATACATCTCTTTGTCAATTTCTGACAAAAAGGGGGAGAAATAATCTTCGTCGAGGGGAGACAATCAGTATCTCCTCAGTTTCATATGTTGCAGGTACAAAGGGGGAGAAACAGGTACAAAGGGTGAGAGTATCTCCTCAGTTTCATATGTTGCAAGTACAAAGGGGGAGAAACAGGGAAATTCTTCTCAAGCAAAAATGAAGAAGATCATACACATTCTTTCTGCTTCCTTATCCTTTTATTATTGAAAAATCATATGAACTTTGTGTATAATGTATGATTTTTTTTAAGTTTCCTCTTTTAAAGATGTATAAGTTTAATTGGTTTCGTCATGAAATTGACAAAGGGGGAGATTGTTAGTGCCACATTTTCATGTGCACTGTTTTTATTGTCAATTCCGTGCCAAAGAGTTCCGAAGACATTGTCTCTTAAGTACTTCAAAGAAGATTCAATTCAAAAGGTCCGTCAAAGGTTTTTGGAAAGGCCAGTTTTCGTCAAAGACCAACATCAAGATGTGCAACTAAGATCAGGTAATTGGGACCGAAACCATACGCCTTAGTGACCCTAAAAACCCAAGGCTAAATTGTTATTTTGATAAGTTTTTAGAAGATTTTTTGAGCTTGTTTAAAACTCAAAAATGACCACAGATTTCGGCCAGCCAACCTTATGCGGTTAACAGTTCACCTCCTAAGTCCACCTGTCCTAAGGCATCCAACATGATCATAACACCAGGTCACATTGAGGCTTAGTAAGCATGAGTGTGTATAGAAACTTAACAATAAACAATATTTTATAAATTAATAAAGAAATGTGAAGATTTCAAAACCGGTGTGCTTTTGATTTCTTTAATATTTTTTCCTTCAAAAGTTCCTCATATTCATACTCATGTTTCATATAAGGCCTCACCAAAACATTGCTTATGTGAAACTTAATAATAAACAATGTTTTATAAATTAATAAAAAAATGTGAAGTTGTCAAAACCGGTGTGGTTTTGATTTCTTTAATACTTTTTCCTACAAAGGTTCCCTCTTATTTATACTCATGTAAGGCCTCACCAAAACATTACTTTAGTCATGGTTTTTATCAAATTTCAAACGTTGGAATAGTGTTCCTGTCAGGTACACCCTACCATGTCTTAAGTGACGGTTAGAACTATCCGTTGGATTTTTTCTATAAATATCTGAAGCTCTTTTTCAACATTAGGGAGTCCAATTTTTGAAGAGCCTTTGTTCTAAATTCTTGTAAACCTTTCCCAAGCTCTCAAAGCTTCTTCCAAACACACTTAGATTCTATCTTGAAAAATTCAAGGGCTTACTTAGCTCTAAGGAGTGTGCTTTGAGAAGCCAAATCTAGGGTATCCTAATCCCTAAAGCTATCTCTCATTTCTTCCCTAGAAATCAAACCTCTACAACTTGGTTGTGCATCTCAATGGAGTTTCATCATCAACACCAAGCTAGCTGCAAGAGGTAAAAAGCTTCGATCACGGTCAAAATCTTCCTCAAACACTTTCGATCTTCATCAAAGGCAAGTGTTCGCCCTCCTTTCAAATTTATATCTTTGTGACAGTGGATTGAATCTGTGTGTGTCAACCACTCTAAAAAATTGTATGTGGGGATTAGATCTGGGTGATCGAACCTCAGTAACAAAATTGAGTTAGAATCAGTACTTGTGTAGTTTGATTCTTTATAGTGGAACCAAGGGACTGTGTGACCCTTGAGAGTGGATGTAGGTCTGTGTGACTGAACAACTGTAAATCTCTTGTGCCATTTTATCTCTTGTGTTTACTATCTTGTTTCAAATTAGAGTGTCTCTGATTATTTAAGCACACACGCATTGAACTTATAATTCAAACAAGTTATTTTGTTATGTGTGATTATTATTCCAAGTTGAGATTAAAATTAGGCTAATAATTTTAAAATTGGCATTAGAATTCCTTTTGTGCTATTCACCCCCTCTAGGACTTATTCATTGAACCTAGTTGCACTTTCATGGAACGCTTGGGATGCTCTCCTATTTATAGGCTCTTGGTAGCCATTTAGGAGGGTTTATGGGCTTTTATTATCATTAAACCGCATAATAGGAGGAGTTACAAGTTTTAATTCATTTACTTTGTAACTCCTTTTTCTTGGCTTCTGATTGGCCGGTGGAGATTGAGGGCATTTAATCGCCTTTAATCGCCATGATGGGAGGAGTTTCATGGGTTAAATTCCATGAATCAATTGACTTGTAACTCCCATATGCTTTCTTCTGATTGGGTCATCCAAAAAAATGAATTAATGACTGCAATAAAGCTAGTCAATTAATTGCATTCAGTGGTCGCCGAGCAGTTGAAGAGTCGCGAGCCGTTCTGCGTCTTTTGGGATTCTTCTGGCGATGATCATCGATGGATCTTCATGTAGATCGACATCGGATGACCATGTAACTTCAGATATTGGTTGCCAACAGCGGGTCGATGCCATCTGTTCTGTCGATTTCTCGATCGATCGGGTAGAAAGCACACTTTTTTGGTTGACCGGTTGGCGATCAATGTTGATTTTGATACTCTTGATGATTGACCCTTGATTTTGACGGATGTCAAAGAATTTGGCGGTCCAAAAGTATGAATTTTGGAAAACCCCAGGAGTCGGAAGCTTCGAATCACGAAAAAAGATGAAAAAATGGGCTTTCCGGGGCGAACCCGGTGATTCCTGGCTCCATGGTCGCCGGCGACCATTGGCCAGGGTCGCAGGGGCTGGCAACCCTGGGCCAGGGTCGCAGGGGCCTGCGATCCCCCCCGCGACCCTGGGGGGAATTTCTCCCCTTTTGTCCCGTTTTGCGGCCATTTTTTATGTTTTTTTTATTTTTTTTCTTCTATATTTTTCTTGAGATTTTTGATCATTTATTGGCCTGATTTCCCTGTAGAAAACTTAATGAGAATCCTTACATTTTGGAGTACAAAGTTTCCAATTTTCTGAGAAAGCCGAAGACTTTGTCGCGCAGAGCTTGCCATTTTTCGTCAGAAGCTGAAATTGGGTCAAATGATGTCAGGGATGACCTGAAATTTGGGGTGAAGCCTCCTGAGCAGTAAATAAGACTAACCATAGGTTTTTGCTTGAGTTTTGAAGCCGCTTGGGGTCCTATTGCTAGTAGACTTGTTTTTGTTGCGATGAAGATGTCGCGGCTTGATGTGCGGTCAACCGATGTCCGATTGACTTGAGATTTGACAGGGAACCTATTGGAGTCATTTCAAGATGATCTATAGGCTCTGTCTTGGAAACCATAGTCTCAGGGAGCTTCGCAGCCGAGAGGCCTAATTTGGCTTCCGAGCATCAAAGTATGGTCAAATGTTGTCGAAATGACCTGAAACTTGACGTGTAGCCCTTTATAAGCATTTTGAAGCCTTCCATGTGCTCTTTTTGATGAGTGATGGCCTCGGTGGTTCTCACCGCCAAGAGGCTTGATTTAGCTATTCGAGGGTTGATGTAGGGTCAGACGTTGTCGATTTGACTCGGAACTTGACGTGGAGCCTTTTGGATGTATTTTGATACCATCCACGGGCTTTGATCGAAGATTTGGTGTCTCCGATGCTTTCGCCGTCGGGAGCTCCTTTTCAGCTGCCGGAGAAGCGAAGTTAGGCCAAATGATTTTGAAATGGCCCGAAACTTCTTGTGTACTCCTCTTTTGGCTATCTTGAAGGATCTTGTAGTTTTTGTTTGATTCTGACAAGATTTGAATTTTTTGGAAGTAGCATAGCCTATTTATGGCAGGTTGCGACTTCATGTAGCTTTTTGGATCTTGAAGAAGCAAAGTGACATTTTTGGTGTCAACAAATGCCCCCTCGAGGTGTAGCGACGAGTTGCTTAACTTTTGTAGTCGATGTGCCTTGAAGAGATTTTTTAAGGAGAGCTTGTGACTCGACCAAGAGTCTTTGAGCAGTCTTTCTTTTGGTATTGTAGCCTTTTGAGCTTCCAGGGGAATTTTATGGTAGTGAAAGGGATCACGTAGCATCTCGAGACAAAGTTTTGAAGATGACATCAAGGATGTGGATTTGGGTTTTTGTTTTTGACATTATGACCTAACAAGCTGTATGTGGCAGGTTGGGGGGTCGGGTTTGATTTTGACCGTGTGACCCAACAAGCTGTATGTAGAATGTTGGAGGGTCAATTTTGGTTTTGATCTTGTGACCTAACATGCTGTATGTGGCAAGTTAGGGGATCAGGTTTTGGTTTTTGGTTTTGGTCTTATGACCTAACAAGCTGTATGTGACAAGTTAGGGGACCAGGATTTGGTTTGGATTTTTGTGGAATGTCAATTTCAAGATTTTGGCTCAATTTGGTATATGAGGCTGGATGGTTTGATTTTTGGAAGCTCGTGGGGCTTGGATTCTTTTTTGTATGGTCCAATCAACTCAAAAGATGCACAGAACCATTTTTGTAAGCTCTTGGTAAGAGGGATTTCTCTTTGACTAAAAGCCCATTTTGTTTAGTGCCTAGGTGGTCAAACCTGGCTCATATGGGCTAGCCCATGGGACCTTAAGCTTTTGGAATGGCTTAGATCTCATATGGTGTCATTTTTATAAAGAATATCTAAAAATATCTCCTTTGGATAGAGAATATCTAAGAATATCTTTATTTGGAGAGAATCTCTCATGTTCCCTTTATTTTGGGAGAGAATATCTCAAGATATCTTTCTTTGGGAGAGAATATCTCATTGATTTCTTTTTGGGAGAGAATCCCTCAAGATATCTTTCTTTTGGGAAAGAGTCTTTCTAATTTATTTCTTTTGGTAAGGTTACTAATTAGTAACACTTACCTCTTTCTTCTTTCCTTCTTTGGTTTGCTCTCTTCTATAAAAGCAAGGAGGAGGTTGGATCTCTTGCTCTTATTGCTTTCTTTTGCAACAATCCCAAGAAGGCTCCAAGACCAAGAGTTTTTCTTCTTCAAGGATCTTCAGGACTATCTTCTTCTTCTCCATCAATGGCTTCAAGTCAGTTCTCTTTCTCAAGAAAACTCCATTGTTGAAAGTAGGATGATAAAAAAAAGTTCTTTCTCTTTTTTTTTTCTTTTCATGTGTTTTCCCTTTTTTTACACGTTTTTTCTTTTCTTTTTTTTTCATGCTTTCTTTTTTTTTGCATGTTTTTTTTTGTGGGCCGTACGGACAGATCCGTACGGATCTGGCTGTACGGCCACGTGGCCTGTGGGCCACGACCTGTGGGCCAGTCCCTATTTTCTTTTTTTTGTTCTTTTCTTTCTCCCCCTTTTTTTTGAGAAAGTTTCTTTTTTTTCTTCTTTTTTTTTTGCTCATCATGATAATGCATTTTTTTGGCAAACCAAGATGTTCATGCATGCATTCTTTTGTAAATTGAATTTGTAGGATGATGTGATAGCATACCTGAAAGTTTTTGCAAATTTGGGAATTTGGAGCTCGCAGCGATGTTAAGCCCTTCCTTATTTTGCGGAGACTTTGAGGTTTCGAAAGTTTGGAGTTTCGGAGCTCGCAACAATGTTGAGCCCATCTTTAAGCTTTCTATTTCTTTCGGGGTATTTCCTTTTTCTTTGGAATTGCCCCGGAGTCATGTCAAAATTTTGCCAGTTTTTTTTTAGCGAAATTTTGTCATTTTGATGATTGATCTTTTTCTTTTCCAACCTTTTGCAGGTGGTTCCTCCAGAACGAACAATGGTAAAGAGCCTGCTACAAGCGTACCTCGTCGATCTGCTAGGTCTTCTAATCCGGCCGTTCAACAGGCCTGGGAGAAGGTCCAGTATGTTGAGAGAAACCTTGAAGAGTGCGACTCCCTCAACAGAGATGAGATGAGGCAGCGACTGATTGCTCTCAAGGGAGAGGAATTTTATAAGATCATGGTAAGCAGTCGTCCATGGGTGATAGACGATCAGAGGGTTTTGCCCAAGCCTACATTCTTCTTTGGTGATACAGTCCCTGACGACATGACATACCAGAGGAGATGTTTTCAGTTCTCTTTCACAGCTGATGGTGAGAAGAAGACTATTGCTACCCGGTCGACGTTTGATCGCACTGTCTCGATCTCTACGAGGGAAGATCCTCCAAGCTGGGTGAGAAGGACAAATGTAATCAAGACGGGGGTTTTTGTTGGCGGTTCTCCTGGATATGCAGAGAAGTCGCCTGCTGACATGGACATGTTGATGCCAGCCAGCGGCTACCAGGGCTCTGATTATCCATCGGTCGATTTGGGACCAGTGGGCCTTGGCATTTCCAGTGGTGACAGCAGCAGTTAGGTGAAGCCTTTTCGACTTCGTGGCCATTTCAATGCTGACTCTGAGTGGAAGTCGTGGACTGATCGCGTCCTGCTGATTGGTGGCGCCTTTTTGAAGGAAGCTGAGATTTTTGATGCGGTCCGTGCCTTTAGGGAGACCGTGATCTTTTCCGACGAGGCCTTCATGGCTATGTTGGAGTCATTCCTTCCACAAACCAATACCTTCGTTGTGACGAATGGTGAGATTGGTTTCTCTTTAAAGGAGCTGAGCGCCATTACTGGTTTGCCCATCCTTGGCAGACTTTATGAGGAGTTTATGCTGATCGACAGCGTCCTTGAGGAGCAGTTAGAGGAATTCAGGCTTTTGTACTTTCAGCTCGTCGCCTTCTATGATTTTTTGAAGGAGAAGGAGGGCTCAAAAGTAAGATCTAGCAGTTGAAAGAGTTATAGCTCTTCGTCTCCCAACTTCTTCGAAAGTGGAGAGCCTTCTGATCGCATGACCTGGGAAGACAGGGCTAAGGATCCGGGTTCAAAGAAAATTTTGGCTATGCAAGAAGAGTTGAGAAATTTCTTTGCGAGTACAAACGCCATTTGCTATGACATTGCACTGCGGAGAGATCTCGCCGTTTACCTCACTTATTAGCTAGGTGAGGCCGTTTTTGCTGGAGGAGATGGAATGCACATCAGGCCACATTGTATTTTTTTGGCTTGTCAGATGGCGTTTGGAGAGCAGTTTGCTTTGGTGCCAGCTCTTTACTCCTATCTACGTACCGAACTGCAGGCTGTTGCTTTTTTGGTTGGGCTTGGGCTTCCCATGAACAGGGTGTTTTCAACCCATATCTTTTATTCGTGGTTTGTATACCACTGTCCTGGCTTCCATCGGCTGGGTGTTGCACATGATTCGACTGGCTAAGGGCAAAGCCGTGTCCGAATCACTTTTGTTTGCCCGCATGAGGATCCGACGGTTCAGGGACATCGAGATGGGGTAGTCTTCAGTTAAGCTTTCTCTGGAGTTGCGGAAGAATGCTTTTGGTTTTGGTGCCTCTCGCGACTCTACCAGGGCGGGGTCGGGAAGGCATTACTCCTTGACAAATGCAGAGAAGGAGTGGCTTTTCAGCATACGTGTCGGCACGATGGTGTACTGCATACATCTTTTCATCAACATCTAGCCGTATGTACCTTCTCGCTTTTCTCTGCAGTTGGGCTTTTCTCTAGGCGTTGTTGGAGCGCCTTCAAGCATGGTGAAGTGCTTTGGAGGTTTACAGGACGGGGAAAATGCATGGGCTTTCTATAGTGCTGAAGACACTACTGCCATGATTTCTTATCCTGTGTTATCGACTTCCTGGACTGCCGGCTTCGCGAAGTGGTTCACGGAGAGCTTTTCGGCATATCAGGGGCTTTCCAAGAAGGAGCTTGATGTGAAGCTATCATCTGGATAAAGCCTTGGAAAGTCGGATGGCGTCCGGCAAGAGGAAGTTTGGGTCTTCCTTTCTGGAGAGAAGCACAAGATAGGCTTTCTCGGTGACCAGGGCGTCATTGGTTCTGAAGCTGTCTGGGAAGTACCTGATGAGGCCTTAGAGCAACTAGAACAAGACAAAGCTGAGCTTGACGCTTGGATGCAAGCGGCACAGAGGCGAGCTTCCGTGGAGTCTACTGGCAAGAGTAGACCATCCAGTGAGGAGTCAAGTGGGAAACCTGACTCTGATAGTGGGGCAAGTTCTTCTAAGAAGCAAGCCCGCGGAGTAAGAGGAAGAGGAGTCATCATCGCGGCAAGGGACGACATGAGGATTCTCCTAACATAGAAGTCCCTCTTACTATCAATGAGGAGGTGCCAGGGAATGCTGACAAGCCTCCAGAAAAGAGAAGCCGAGATGATGAGACCGTCGGTGAAGGTATGATTCTTCCTTTTTCTCTTTCCATTTCTTTTCATGGGATTTTTCCAAGTTTTGATTTGCTTTCTCCCCTTGCTGCTTCTTTTCTTAGCAGAGGATGAAGACTTGGCGAGGCCTGAGGTTCCTGCCGATGAGGCGGTGACGGATCCGGTTGCGGCACCCGAAGAAGAACCGAGGGACTCTGGAGTGGTTCCAGAATCTCCAACTGGTATGACTTCTTTTGCTTTTTTTTGTGACTTGGTTTGCTAACATTTTTCTTGTCAGTTGACTTGCCACAGGATTCCGATGACTTTGAACCATCGATGGACGCAAATGTTGACGATGCTTCCAATGAGTTCATGGAGGAAGAGAGTGTTCCGCCAGTCGTCGAAGAAGGTATTTTGTAGTAATAACCCTGATAATGATTTTCAAATAGGATCATATTCATACCTTTTTGTGTTTCTTTGGCAGGTTTTGAAGTGACAGAGGAGAGTCCGTCGCTTCTTTCAGAACCAGAGCAAGACATGCCAGAGGTTGATCCGGAGGTAGAGACTCCTGCAGCCAATTCTGACACGGTGGAGGAGGTACCTCGTGTTGAGATTTCTTCCCCAACAGCTCCGACTGGAAAGAGTCCTTTTGTTCCTCTTCCAACAGCGCATGACATGAGCAGCCGACCGACGGAGCGGGGTGAATCTTCAGCTGGGCCATCTCTTTTTTTTGTGAAGAAGGTGGTGGTGCGGTTTCTGAGCTCTTGGATTGAGACTCTCCTTGCTGGACACTTGGATGCCGGATCTGGCATGATCCAGCATGTGCAGGAGATTCTCGGTGATGCCGAAGAGGCTGGTCTGGATATCACAGGTGCCAGGGCGATCGTTGATAGGATCATTGCACTGGGTGATAAGTGGTTTGAGACCATTGGCTTTGCTGATGACCAGTTCTTCAAAGAGATGTTCCTGGACCCTGCTAATAAGGCTAAGTCTGACCCGAATGAGGCTACAAAAAGCAGGAAGCAGCTAGTCCGAGAGAAAAATTTAGAAGAGCTAGCCATCATTGGGCTGACACATGACCTTAACATCCTTGATAGGGAGGTCGATGAGGCTAGGAATTGTCTTGAGCATTTGAAGGCACAAGTCGCTGCCAAGTGGGCTGCTATAATAGAGGCTCGTGATAGGGAGAGTTCTCTGATTCGCCGGGTTGCAGATGCTGATCGAGTTCTTAAAAGGAAGTTTCAAGAGGACAAACAATGGCAAACTGCCCAGGATAAGCTTCCCAGTGTGAAAGAAGGGTTGCAGCCTTCTTCAGCATCTCATGGCAAGTTCCTGAAGAAGCGTGCCTTGGAAACTCTGACGGCTGAGGCCAAAAGTTTGCTTGAGGAGCTGAAATTTTGGCTGGAAACCATTTTTGGTTGAGCTCCTGATTTTGTAGTAGAAACTATCCTTCTTCCCTTTTTTTGTCCCACTTGTATTTTTCTGGTACTCTTTTTTTTTGTAGTGCTTTGTAGACACTTTCTTTTTTGGTATCGCATGTATTTTTTGGTACTCTTTTTTTTTGTTTTCCCTACGCTCACTTAAATCTTTTTGTGATGAAAGTAATTATTAAATCAGATTTTTTTCCCTACGCTCACTTAAATCTTTTTGTGATGAAAGCAATTGCTAAATGGAATTTGATCAAAAGCTTGTCATTTTGTGAAAATCTCTTATCAAATGATTATTTTGGCATGGGAGCTAGATTTTGTTTGTGGCATGAGAGCCAGTTTTTTATGGCATTGATAGCCGATTTTGTTTTGTGGCATTGATAGCCGGGTTTTCTGAAAGACAAGTTTTTGGTTTGTGGCATTGATAGCCGGTTTTGTTTTGTGGCATTGATAGCCAGTTTGTGGCATTTATAGCCTATTTTGGTGGCATTTGTAGCTGGTTTGGTTTTCAAAAATGCAAGTATCGACTAAAAGTCGCCTCCCTGCTGAATGGTCTTGCAAGTATCAATGGAATGTCGCATCATTGCTCATTCGGTTGCGAGTATCGATGGAATGTCGCATCCTCGCGGATTTGGGAGCAAGTATCGATAGAATGTCGCATCCTTGCTTTTCAAAAATTTTGGTTTTGCGGGTACTGACTTGATGTCATTTCCCCACGATTTTTGAAATTTGAGGTTTTTTCGAACCTTTGGGTTATGGATATCAACTGTAATGTTGCATCTCCATGATTTCTTGGTTTTTTCGAACCTTTGAAATTTGGGTTGTGGATATCAACTGAAATGTTGCGTATCCACATTTTTTTTAGGTTTTGGATTTTGCAAGTATCGACGAAATGTCGCTTCCCTATGATTTTGGAAGTGTCGAACATGGTTCGCATGCTTTCGATTTGTGCGAGTATCGACTAAGCGTCGCTTCCCCGCGGTTTTTTGGAAAACCAATTTTTTTTTAAAGACATGAGGTTGATAAGTTTTGACCTAAAACCATTTAGGCGGTAAAAGGTAGGGTGGACTTGGGTGGAAATCCCTAAATCCGAATTTTGTTTCAAACCATGAATTTTGGGTTCAAGGGTTGAAAAATTTGGTCAAGTTAGGGAGAGGCTCCTAAACTTGGATTTTTGAACAATGAAATGATGAAAGTAAGCATTGTTTGAATTTCTAGAAATTTCAACATTTGATATGAAAATTCTAAAAAGAGTGGGTTTAGCGAGCGTGTACCTAGAAACCAGTTTTGGCCGTACAAGCATTGCTCTTACCCAGTTGGGTAAGTCTTCAAGGGTAGTACCGCTTTAAGAACTTGCCATTGATGGGCAGCATACATCTGTCACCCTCCATGTTTAGGAGTGCGTATGCGCCGTTGGAGAAAACCTTGTCAATGACATAGGGTCCCTCCCATTTTGGCTCAAACTTTCCTTTGGACTTGTGAGCGAAGGCCATTGGTCTTTTTATCGCAAGAACCAAGTCACCCTTTTTGTAGGCGCGTTGCCTGACCTTTTTGTCAAAAGTGTTAGAGTGTTTATTTTGTTGCAATTTGATTGGATGCATTCATTGTCTCATCTTGATCTCTCTCTCATTCATGTTCTTCTTCTTAGGATCCTCTTGCATATCTTTTTATCATAAGATTTGTTTTTACTTGAAAAATCTTCAGTTCTTTGCATTTTCTGCTTGCATTCTGTCGGTCCATCTGTCGGCTCTTATCGGTCAACCGACATAAGAACCGAGCCCAGCCGATAGACCGTCGGTTCCAGTTCCAGAGACCTCAACTTTCAGATCTTTTCTGTCGGTCAGATCTTCGGCTGCTATCAGTCAACCGATAGTGCTTAAATCTCTAGACCGAGAGTTCATCGGTCCCAATATCAGAAAGCTTCATTTTTAGCCTTTTTGCTCCATCGGTTCCTATGTCGGTTCCTAGGTCGGTCGACCGATGTGTCGGTCAAACCGACAGGTGTTTCTTGGTCAGCAATTTTTTCAAAAATATAGCCGTTGCGTATGACCGTTAGGCTATCGGTTGACCGACACCAAGTTGTCGGCTAACCGATAGCTATCCATTGGGAACACTTTTTCTATAAAAAGTGACTTTCTCTTTGGGGAAAGTTTCTGATTTTTTGAGAACTTTTGGGCCAAAAGGAGAGGAGCTTTTCAAGATCTTTTCAAAAGGGATTATAGAAGCATGTCATCTTTCCAATCTTTGATCTTTAAAATGGGTGTGCTTTCTAAATCTTTATCTCTATTTCATGCTTAGACTTTTAATCTTTGTTTTCTTTTAAGCATGATCAAAGTGTTAGTCTTCTTCTAAAGATGTGGTTTTTTTTCATAACATGCCTTGATCTTTGAAAATCTTTAGCCGTATGAAATCAACATATGTCTTCTCATTCACATGTGTTTGTTGAACATTAACTTTCAAAACTATTGTTTTAAGCTTGATCTTTTTGACAAACCATGTGTTGAGTATTACAAATCTTTCTCTTACATTTAATTTTCATCCTATGCATTATTTGAAGTTACATCTTTTTAAAGGAGAAAGTGTGTTTTCTAGTCCATGCATTAGTCATAAACATTATCATTCATATGCATGCTTCTAGTAGTATGTTATAATTGTCCATTCAGCCTATCTAGAGGTAAACCTATGTGTTTAATTTATTCTCTTATCAATGCACAAATAGGCATTTCAATTAAGAGAAAAATCAATGTTGTAAAGGTTGGTCCTTAGCCTTGAAAAGCACATATTGTGTTGTAAAGGTTCATGCTTAGCCTTGAAAAGCATAGTGATGAGGTTGTAAGGTTTGAGGTGATCCTAAACCTTGAATTGATTAGTGAAATCCGGTAAGGTTACCGGGAGTGGATGTAGGCAACTTGGCTGAACCACTATATTTGATTGTGTTATGGTGATTTGTGTTTACCTTCATCATTATGATTTTAATTGGGTATGAGCTTGATTAAAGGTTGTATTTGTCTTTTGGATTTGTATGTTTAACTTAGAAACTCTCTCTCTTATCAAGCTAGCTTCTATTATCAAAGCATAAGTCACCTAATAATCAAAATGTTCAGAAGTGGCCTAAATTATTAATAGCATCCTATTCACCCCCCCCCCCCCCTCTAGGATTTGATCTTGGTCTTTCAATTGGTATCAGAGCTAGGTTGCTCTGGTTTAGGTCTTACAGCCTAGAGTTGAATCCTAGTGAGTGTGTTTCTTTTGTTGCCACTATGCAATCTCATCTGGGTGAGGGCAATGCCACCAATAGACCACCTCTGTTTAATGGAACACGTTATAGGTATTGGAAAATTAGGATGCAAGTGTTCCTAGAATCCCAAAGTTTAGATGTGTGGAATATCATTGAAGAAGGCTATCATCTACCCACTGCCACAGAAAAGGATTCTGAAGGAAATATTATATCCTTAACTCTCAAACCTAAGAGTACTTAGACTCCAGGGGAAAAGGATAGAGCTAATCTGAATGCTAAAGCAAAAAACTCTCTATATTGTGCCTTATCTCAAGAGGAATTCAATAGAGTTGTCAATTGCAATACTGCTAAGGAAGTGTGGGACACCCTAGAGACCACCCATGAAGGTACAGATCAGGTCAGGATAGCCAAAATTCAAATGTTGACCTCTAAGCTAGAAGATATTAAAATGCTAGAAGAGGAAACATTTGATGAGTTCTACACAAAGATTATGGAATTAATCAACTCTCTTATAGGACTAGGAGAAAAGATGGATGAATCTAAAACTGTAAGAAAAATTTTAAGATCTCTTCCTAAAAGATTCAAACCAAAGATTATTGCCATAACTGAGAGTAAAAATGTGGACCAAATTAAAATTGAAGAACTAAGAGGAAATCTTCTCACATATGAACTCGATTTTGAAGTTAAAGATAAAAAGAAAGGAGTTGCTTTTACCTCTCAATCTAATGAAAATGAAAGTGAAGATGATAGTGATGATGATAATGCTCTTCTTGTCAAGAACTTTAAGAAATTCTTTAAGAATAATAAAAACATTAGAAAATCTGATGAAAGCAGCAGAAGCTCTAGATTTCAAAGAAGTTCCAAAAGTTCTTTTATCAAAAAGGATGTGCAATGTTATAATTGCAAGGGGTTTGGACATATTGCTCAAAATTGCTCCACTCCTAAAGAATTTGAAAGCGGGGATAAGAAAGCAAAGAAAGCGTTAAACATAACTTGGGATGAGGAAGATGAAGATAGTGATAAAAACGAATCCCAGAATGATGAAGATGAAAATCCTCCTAATTGGCTTCTTATTGCCTCTATTGAAGAGATAAATGATCATAACACATTAACAGATGACACATTAGGGGAAGAGGAAACTTATGAAGAAGATGAAGAAATTGAGATCCAACAAGCTTACAATGATCTATATGAAAATTCTGAGATCTTAATTAAGAAAAATAAAATGTTAAAAGAAGAATCCAAAAAACTGGTCAATGAAGTAAATGTTCTAAAAGATGAATTGGAACTAACCATAAATGACAAAATCAATTTGGAACATAAATTCATCACCCTAACTAAAGAACTAGCTCTTGCTCAAAATCACATTCATAGCTTACAATCCAAGCTTGAGTCTCGTCAACTTGAAACAAACTCTTTACAATTAAAACTCAATAAAGGAAAATTCATTGTTGAAAAACTCACCTTGGGAAATGATAAGTTTTATCAAATGTTAGGCATGCATAAAATTTATGGTGACAAGAGTGGTATAGGTTTTGAAGGCTCCCCTAGCAACATGAAGGACAACTCTCAAATATTTACTAAGAGTGTCCGCAAACCTATAGTTGAGAGAAATTATACTACTAGATGGACTTGTCACTTTTGCAATCATAGTGGCCATTTGGTTCCTAATTGTCCATACAAAAACAGGTTATCTCTCAACAATCCCTCTAAAGTATCTTTTAAATTTGTCCCCAAGACCATTCTCTATAAATCTCCTCTGCCTAGATGGATTGTTAAACAAACAAACCTTGAGAGTCTCATAGTGCAAACCGCTTTAAAAGCAAAAGAAAATCCTACTTGGTTTTTAGATAGTGGTTGTTCAAAACACATGTGTTGGAATTTGAGATGACTTGAGAAGTTCTTAGAAGTATTGAAGGAATTAATATCTCAAAGTATTGTTTTAAGTTGGAATTCTTGTCAACACATTGTCACAAACGTGATGTTAAAAGGCTGGTGTTGATAGAGCTGAAAAGAAGAATCAGAATTGAAACAGTCAGGAATTCAGAATTCCTGAAGCAGAGCATGCGGTCGACCGGGCACCCCATGCGGTCGACCGAGCAAAGAGAAACCTGCAGAAACAGATTCAGGCACCTCTCAGTTATTTTCGTGACACAGTGTGTCTTCGGTCGACCGGGACCCAAGGATGTCGACCGAGCGCGATAACTGACTGATTCCAGACAGTGTATGATGTCGACCGGGCAAGCAAGGATGTCGACCGAGCACGGGATCAGAGTTGCGCAGAAATAGAAGTCTTGCACGAAAATTCAGCATTCTTATCTAATTTGTTTGGGACTCTTTCTAAACGAATTGTAGCCTGTTTTAAATACAATTAAGGGTTATCAAAACCTATAAAAAGGCATGTAAGGGTCGTTCTTAAGAAGACACCAGAGAGAGAAAGAAGAGAAGAGAAAAGAGAGAGAGTTTTGGAGAGAAGAAGAGTGCTGGTGCTGTGTGCTGTTGTGCTGCATCTTTCTACAGCAAGTGTGGACGAGGATGTGCTCTTGAAGATGGTATTTCGTCCATAAGATAAGTGTCTCTCTGTTTATGCTTTAATTTCAATTTGTAAGGGATTGAGAGAGAGAGAGAATTGTAGAGGGGAAGGGCTGTAGACAGAGTTTATCTTATATTCTGTTTTTACATCAAGTTGGTGCTTGGTGTTTGGGGTTTGGTGATCCTATCTGTTGGTGCAGATAAATTGTAAAGGGAGTCGGTGCTTCCTAGATAGTTGGTGCTATCTGAAACTAAGGGTTGGTGCTCTTTGTCGTTGGTGCGACTAAATAAGATTCAAATCTGTCCCGGATTGGTGTTCGGACAGTCTTTGAACCGTGGACGTAGCCTTTCGGTGAACCACGTTAAATCTGGTGTCATTGTGTGGTTTGACTTGTTTTGTTGTTGAATTGGACCTGTTTTTAGAGATCACTGATTCACCCCCCCCCCCCTCTCAGTGATCGCGATATCCAACAATTGGTATCAGAGCGAGGCTCCCTTGATCAGTTTAATATGCTAAGGG
The DNA here is from genome assembly GCA_012931725.1 of Litsea cubeba. Taxonomy (NCBI): domain Eukaryota; kingdom Viridiplantae; phylum Streptophyta; class Magnoliopsida; order Laurales; family Lauraceae; genus Litsea; species Litsea cubeba. Next base: position 35,008,832 of record CM022955.1, on the reverse strand, counting down.
TGATCTCTTGTCAAATCACATGGCAGTCAGTACAGGGAATATGAAAGCACCTCTGTTTGATGGTTCTAATTACTCCTTTTGGAAGATTAGGATGCAAGCCTTCATCAAATCTCTTGGCTATGATGTTTGGGAGGCTGTCAGAGCCGGTTACAATGCTGCCACCGTACCCAATGATACAGCATCGAAGAAGTTGGCAGACAACGACTCCAAGGCGCAGAATGCACTCTTTAGTGGCCTTGTGGACAGCGAGCTTGTCAAAGTAATTGCATGCAAAACGGCCAAGGAAATTTGGGACAAGTTGCAAAGCATACATGAAGGTGATGAGAAGATTAAAGAAGCCAAATTGCAAACTCATCGCTCTCAATTCGAGTCTCTTCGCATGGAGGAAAGCGAGAATGTTGACTCGTATATGCAACGAGTGAATGAAGTCACGAATGACATTCGTGGACTAGGGGAGGAGATTAAAGAGCCGGTCATCGTCAAAAAGGTTCTAAGATCTCTTCTTCCCCGGTTTGATTCAAAAGTCTCAGCCATTGAAGAAGCCAAAGATCTGAATGCATTTTCCATGGATGAATTACATGGTTCTCTAACTGCCTATGAGATGCGCATAGGAAAGGCGTCTTCATCTGATAAAGAAGCGGCCTTCAAAGTTCCGAAAAAGGCAAAAGAGACTGCTGGTCATGATGTTGATTCTGATGATGATGAGCTTGAGGCTCAATTTGTTAGAAAGTTGAAGAAAGGAAGCAATGGCAAGTACAAAGGGAAGCTACCCTTTAAATGCTTCAATTGTGGAGGTGTTGGTCACTTTGCTGCGAAGTGTCCGCTAAAAGAAGATAATGATAATGACTCTTATGCTGAAAAGAGTAAAGGAAAGAGAAATTTCAGAAAAAGAGGCAAAGCTAAAAACTTTCTATGTCAACAAGATGACAGCACGTCTGAAACTTCAGACGATGATGAATCAACCGAAGCTCTCTTCATGGTCACTATTGAAGAAGAAGAAGAGCTAGATCCGGAAGAGGATGAGGAGGCTGAAGCCAATCTTGAAGAGGAACTCATAGCCGCACTTGAGGAGCTTAGCATGGAACGCAAAACAAGTAAGAAAAATCTGAAACTTCTCCATGAATCTGAAAGTTCTATTATTGCTTTGAAAACTCAAGTAGAAGAATATAAAAGAATGGTAGAAGTCCTTGAAAACCAAATAAGTATCAAAAAGGAAGAGGCTATGAAACTGGAAATTGAGATCGCTAGAGCAAAGGCTGAAAATTTGGAAAATAGCAAAAAACTCAAAGCGCTCCAAGCGATTGAAGGGACTATGAAACTCAATGAACTACTGAAAGTTCAAAGACCTGCCCACTTCAGATTTGGTCTAGGATTTGAGAAAGGTGAATCCTCTAAGATTGCACCTCCTGAAAAGAAAGAGTTTGTGAAGCAAGTCACTGCACCTTCTAACTCTATGAAGCCCACTCAACCTAGAAAGGAGTCCATTCCTGTTAGAAAGGTAATGAAGACTAACCAGCCACAAAGAAGATACAAATTCTATGGTTATTGCTTTCATTGTAATATGTTTGGACATAAAAGAGCTGATTGCAAATTCTATGTAAGAAACAGCCCATTTGTGACCAGGAATCCTTTTTCAATCCTAAACAGCCACAAAATTGAGTGCTATATGTGTCATAATTATGGACACTTGGCTAGGGATTGTAGGTTGCATATTGCTAACAAATTTCAGGTTGAAAAGAAACCCAAGTTAGTCAAGGCTTGGAGAGCAAAGCAAAGTGCAGAAAGTCCCAAAGAATCTCTCATTGTGCAAATGGCATTCAATGCACAAAAGAAGGCAGCACCATGGGTCCTAGATAGTGGTTGTTCAAGCCATATGACTGGTGATAAAGAGAAATTCATCAAATTACAGCACTATGATGGCGGTTCAGTGAAGTTTGGCAACAATGATGGTGCCAAAATCTGCGGAAAAGGTGTTATTCAGCTTATGGCAAACAAGATTAGATCGGAAGAAGTCTTATATGTGTCTGGATTGAGACACAACCTGCTTAGTGTGAGCCAGATCTGTGACAAGGGTCACGAAGTTATCTTCACAAAGAATGGGTTTGCCATCAAGAAGAGTAGCAACGGCAAAACAGTGGCAACTGGATCAAGAACTGCTGGAAATCTCTATACATTGTCAGATGGAGCTGAAAAGACCTGCTTGATGAGTCGGACAGAGGAAAGTTGGTTGTGGCACAAACGCCTTGGGCATCTAAGCTTTGATAACATGTCAAACATTTGCAATTCAAAGGCTGTAAGAGGCATGTCTACGGTTGAAAAGCCTTCCAATCCCATTTGCGACTCTTGCCAAAAGGGAAAGCAAACGAGGGTTATGTTCAAGTCAAAGGAGCATCATTCCAAGAAACCTCTTGAGCTAGTGCACACTGATCTCTGTGGACCGATGCGAACTCAAAGCACCAATGGAGATAAGTATTTCATGTTATGCATTGATGATTATACTCGTATGACATGGGTATTGTTTCTTAAGCATAAGCATCAAGCACTTGATCGTTTTAAAGTGTTTAAAGCACAGGTTGAAAATCAATTGGAAAAACGTATCAAGATTTTAAGGTCTGATCGTGGAGGCGAGTTCACATCTGAAGAGTTCACTAAATATTGTGAACATCATGGCATTCAAAGACAGTACTCAGCCCCTAGAACTCCACAGCAAAATGGAGTTGTGGAACGGAAGAATCGCACCGTACAAGAGATGGCTCGTACGATGCTAAGTGAAAGCAAGATGGCTGACAAGTATTGGAAAGAGGCAATTCATACGGCTGTATACATTCAAAATCGATGCTTGATCAGGCCACATGAAGACAAAACTCCCTATGAGCTATGGTTTGGAAGAAAAGCAACAGTCAAGCACTTCAAAGTCTTCGGCAGCAAGTGTTACATCAAGCGGCTCGAACAAAATCCTGGCAAATTTGAAGAAAGAGCTGACGAAGGTATATTTCTGGGTTACTCCTCTACTAGCAAGGCATATAGGTGTCTTAACAAAAGAACCAGAAAAATCATAGAAAGTGCTGATGTGAGAATAGATGAGAATATTGAACCAAAGAATGCAACTCATAATGACAGTCCAGTTTATGAGGACTCGAGTGAGATTGATGATGAGATGGCTGAATCTAATGATTCTGAGAAATCAAAGGATGACTCAGAAGATACTACACCTAAGAAGCACAGCACTTGGGTAGAGCAACACCCTAAGGATCAAATCATTGGAAATCCTAAGGCAGGCATTCAAACTAGACAAAGTGTAGTTAGCAATTACTCACTTGTGTCCACTATTGAACCCAAGACTGTGGCTGAAGCCAGTCTCGATGAAAGTTGGTTGAAATCTATGCATGTGGAGTTGGAGCAAATTGAGAAGAACTCCACATGGGAACTTGTTCCTAGACCTACTGATAAGAATGTTATTGGTACTAAATGGGTCTTTCGGAATAAGCTGAATGAAGATGGTCAAGTCATTAGAAACAAAGCAAGGTTGGTTTGTAAAGGCTATGCTCAAGTTGAAGGCATAGATTTTGAGGAGACCTTTGCACCGGTGGCTCGTCTGGAAGCTATTCGTATGTTTCTAGCATTGGCAGCATACAAAACCTTCAAGGTATTTCAGATGGACGTAAAGTCAGCTTTCTTGAATGGTTTACTTGAAGAAGAGGTCTACATTGAGCAACCTGATGGTTTTCTCATCAGCAAAAATTCAGATCTAGTGTGCAAGTTGAAAAAGGCTCTTTATGGACTGAAACAAGCGCCAAGGGCATGGTATGCAAGGCTGGATCTCTATCTCCGCAAGATCAGGTTTTGGAAAAGGAATGGTTGATAGCAATCTGTATGTCAAAACTGAGTTAAGCAAACAGCTGGTTGTCATTGTTTATGTTGATGACATAATCTTTGGTGGCAATGATGAGGAGATGTGCAGGAATTTCGCTGAAGAGATGAAGAAAGAATTTGAGATGTCAATGCTTGGAGAACTAAAGTTCTTTCTTGGTTTACAAGTTCAGCAGCTGAAACATGGCATCTTCATCTCACAAATGAAGTACATTAGGGAAATGCTGAAACGGTTCAATATGGAAGACAGCAAGCCAGTGAGCACACCAATGTCAACGAACACGAAGCTTAGCAAAGATGATAAGGCCTTGTCCGTTGATCATACCACCTATCGCTCTATGATAGGAAGCTTGCTCTACTTGACTGCTACAAGACCAGATCTTCTACAAGCAGTATGTATGGTTGCACGTTTTCAAGCAGCACCAACTGAAACGCACCTTACAGCAGTGAAAAGAATCCTTCGATATCTGAAAGGTACTATGGAGCTTGGTATCTGGTATCCCAAAGGCAAATCCTTCACTCTTGTTGCATATTCTGATGCCGATTGGACTGGATGCGTAGATGATAGCAAGAGTACTAGCGGCGGCGCATTTTATCTTGGAGAAAGATTAGTTGCTTGGCATAGTAAGAAGCAAGACTCAGTATCCCTTTCGACAGCGGAAGCGGAATATATTACAGCGGCAACTTGTTGTACGCAAGTGTTATGGATGCGGCAAATGCTCTCTGATCTAGGAGTTCCTACAACGGATCCTACGCCGATCCTATGTGACAACACGAGTGCAATTCATATATCTAAGAATCCTGTTCAGCACTCCCGAACAAAGCATGTAGCAATTCGTTATCATTTTCTTAAAGATAAAGTTGCTGTTGGAGAGGTCAAGTTGGAATATGTTCCAACAACTGAGCAAGTGGCTGATATTTTCACGAAACCTCTGCCAAAGGAAGTCTTCGAGTATCTCCAGAAAAAGTTAGGAGTTACTCACTCTCCTAAACCGTAGGAGTTGTGCTTGAAAGGGGGAGCAATGCATTCATTGAATATCCTATTCGCTCCTCGGTTTGGTCCCTTTGGACTTGTTGTCAAAGGGGGAGAGATGTTATGCTATGATAGCAAGGAGAGATGTTATGCTATAAAAGCTAGGGGGAGATTGTTGACAGTGCATGGTTGTTATTTCAGAATTTCAGAATTGGTTCCAAGTGAGTGTTGAAGTTCCAATAGTGTTGCCAACAATTCCAAAGGGGGAGATTGTTGGAATTTGAGATGACTTGAGAAGTTCTTAGAAGTATTGAAGGAATTAATATCTCAAAGTATTGTTTTAAGTTGGAATTCTTGTCAACACATTGTCACAAACGTGATGTTAAAAGGCTGGTGTTGATAGAGCTGAAAAGAAGAATCAGAATTGAAACAGTCAGGAATTCAGAATTCCTGAAGCAGAGCATGCGGTCGACCGGGCACCCCATGCGGTCGACCGAGCAAAGAGAAACCTGCAGAAACAGATTCAGGCACCTCTCAGTTATTTTCGTGACACAGTGTTGTCTTCGGTCGACCGGGACCCAAGGATGTCGACCGAGCGCGATAACTGACTGATTCCAGACAGTGTATGATGTCGACCGGGCAAGCAAGGATGTCGACCGAGCACGGGATCAGAGTTGCGCAGAAATAGAAGTCTTGCACGAAAATTCAGCATTCTTATCTAATTTGTTTGGGACTCTTTCTAAACGAATTGTAGCCTGTTTTAAATACAATTAAGGGTTATCAAAACCTATAAAAAGGCATGTAAGGGTCGTTCTTAAGAAGACACCAGAGAGAGAAAGAAGAGAAGAGAAAAGAGAGAGAGTTTTGGAGAGAAGAAGAGTGCTGGTGCTGTGTGCTGTTGTGCTGCATCTTTCTACAGCAAGTGTGGACGAGGATGTGCTCTTGAAGATGGTATTTCGTCCATAAGATAAGTGTCTCTCTGTTTATGCTTTAATTTCAATTTGTAAGGGATTGAGAGAGAGAGAATTGTAGAGGGGAAGGGCTGTAGACAGAGTTTATCTTATATTCTGTTTTTACATCAAGTTGGTGCCTGGTGTTTGGGGTTTGGTGATCCTATCTGTTGGTGCAGATAAATTGTAAAGGGAGTCGGTGCTTCCTAGATAGTTGGTGCTATCTGAAACTAAGGGTTGGTGCTCTTTGTCGTTGGTGCGACTAAATAAGATTCAAATCTGTCCCGGATTGGTGTTCGGACAGTCTTTGAACCGTGGACGTAGCCTTTCGGTGAACCACGTTAAATCTGGTGTCATTGTGTGGTTTGACTTGTTTTGTTGTTGAATTGGACCTGTTTTTAGAAATCACTGATTCACCCCCCCCCCTCAGTGATCGCGATATCCAACAACATGACAGGAGACCGATCTAGATTCAGCTCTATAGTGGAATATGATGGAGGAAATGTCTCTTTTGGAGACAATAGTAAAGCTCAAATTGTTGGCAAGGGAAGTGTGAAGGGAGATCAAATACCAACTCTAAATGATGTATTTCTTGTGGAAGGATTGAAGCATAATCTCCTTAGCATTAGCCAATTGTGTGACAAGGGAAACAAAGTTGTCTTTGACAGTCATTCATACAAAGTAGTAAATGATAGAACAAATCAAGTTATTCTTACTGGGTCAAGGACAAAAGGGAATATTTACATTATAGAAGAATGTGATGACAATGAATCTAGGTGCTTGATAACCAGAAATCAAGAGAATTACTTATGGCACCAAAGGATGGGTCACATAAACTTTAAATTGATGAAAATCCTATCCAAGAATGAAATTGTGAAAGGAATTCCCAAGTTGACTGCTGAAAAATCTGAAATCTGTAAGGCATGCCAACTAGGTAAGCAAATAAAGAAGAGCTTCAAAGGTTTAAAGGATATATCGTCGTCACGTCCTCTAGAATTGATCCATATGGACTTGATTGGACCTGCACAAGTGCAAAGTATTGGAGGAAAGAAATTTATTCTGGTTATGGTAGACGATTATTCTCGCTTTGGTTGGGTTGCTTTTCTTCATGCTAAATCAGATGCTGTAGATAATATCATAAGAATTTGTAACAAGATACAAGTTGAAAAAGATTGTAAAATTCAGAAGATCAGAAGTGACCATGGAGGAGAATTTGAGAATGAAAAATTTGCCAAATTTTGTGAAAATCATGGGATTAATCATCAATTTTCAGCTCCTAAAACTCCTCAACAAAATGGAGTAGCAGAAAGAAGAAATAGAGTGATTCAAGAAATGGCTAGGACCATGCTCAATGAAAAGAATCTTCCTCGTAATCTATGGGCTGAAGCTGTGAATACTGCCTGCTATATTATAAATAGAGTCTATCTCACTAAGAATACCAACAAGACCCCATATGAACTTTATTTTGAAAGAAAACCTAATTTAGGGTATTTGAAAGTGTTCGGAAGCAAATGTTATATTCTAAGAGATAGGGAGCAGTTGGAGAAATTTGAGCCTAAATCTGATGAAGGAATCTTCCTAGGCTATTCTGAAAGGAGCAAAGCTTACAGAGTATTTAATCATAGAACTATGACCATAATGGAGTCAGCTCATGTTGTCATCGATGATATGAATCAAATTGGAAGAACTCTTCAAGATGATGATGAAGTTGAATCTGTTATTGATCAACCAACTCCTAAAGACAAAAGTGATATCATTCCATCCAAAGCTACAGTTCCAACCAAACTCATGAAAGATCATACATTGGAGAATATTATTGGAGATATCAGTAGTGGGGTCATGACTCGGAGACAAGTTCATAATTTATGTGCACATTACTCTTTTGTCTCTCAAATCGAGCCCAAGAACTTTTCTGAAGCTGAATCAAAATCAGAATGGATGGAAGCTATGCAAGAAGAATTGAATCAATTTAAGAAAAATGATGTTTGGGATCTTGTTCCATTACCTACAGAGAAAAATCCCATTGGTACAAAGTGGATATACAAGAACAAATCAGATGAATCTGGTAATGTTGTGAGAAACAAGGCAAGACTAGTAGCAAAAGGATATGCCCAAATAGAAGGAATCGATTTTGAAGAAACCTTTGCTCCTGTAGCCCGTTTGGAGTCTATAAGGATCCTATTGAGTTATGCGAGTAGCATGAAAATTAAACTATTTCAAATGGATGTCAAAAGTGCCTTCCTGAATGGAGAAATTGAAGAGGATGTTTATGTTACCCAACCAGAAGGCTTTGAGGACCCTCATCATCCTGAGGATGTCTACAAACTCAAGAAAGCCCTTTATGGATTAAAACAAGCACCAAGGGCTTGGTATGAAAAGCTCACAACTCATCTAGTTGAAAATGATTTTGATTGTGGGAAAGTTGATAAGACTCTGTTTATCAAGAAAATTGATCAAGACATTCTTGTAGCTCAAATCTATGTTGATGACATAGTGTTCGGATCCACATCAGACAAATTGGCTCAAGGATTTTCAGAATTAATGAGCTCCACCTTTGAGATGAGTCTAGTCGGTCCCCTGCAGTTCTTCTTAGGTCTTCAGGTTAACCAAACCGAGCGAGGAATTTTTCTTAGCCAGTCAAAATTTGCCTTAGAAATCATTAAGAAGTTTGGTCTAGAAACCTCCAAGCCTAATAGCAACCCCATGGGATCTACTTCAAAACTGTCTAGTGACCTCAAAGGTACCAAAGTAGACCAAAAACTCTATCGTAGTATGATAGGAAGCCTTCTCTATCTTACTGCTAGTAGACCTGATCTCTCTTTCAGTGTTGGAATCTGTGCCAGATATCAGTCGGATCCTCGTGAGTCCCATCTCAAAGCTGTTAAACGAATCTTTAAATATATCAATGGGACATCACATTATGGCATCTGGTATCCCTGTGACTCATCTTTACAATTAATTGGATACAGTGATGCTGACTGGGCAGGATCTATAGACGATAGGAAAAGCACCAGTGGATGTTGCTACTTCATAGGAAATTGCTTAGTAGCTTGGCATAGCAAAAAGCAAAATTCAGTATCATTGTCTACTGCAGAAGCTGAATACATAGCTGCAAGTAGCTGTTGTGCTCAATTGTTGTGGATGAAACAAACCTTGTTAGATTATAATGTCCCACAACATTGTATGCCTATTATGTGTGATAACTCAAGTGCCATTAGCATATCAAAAAATCCTGTTCAGCATTCTCGCACTAAACACATTGACATTCGCTATCATTTTTTGCGTGATCATGCTGATCAAGGCTCTATTGAGTCACTTTTTGTTCCAATTGATTCTCAATTGGCTGATCTATTTACTAAACCCCTTGGAAATGAAAGATTTATTAAACTAAGACATCAATTGGGCATTGGCCCTTGCCTTGAAATCTGAAATTTTGTTGTCTAATCACCTGTTATTGCATTTTCATTGTATTATAACTCTTATAAACAGGTGCTACTGACAAGGTTTGTGTCTTCTTGTAGATGGGCAAGATCCTTTGCAATTAGATGTCAAAGGGGGAGAGAATGGTATTTAAGTGGTCTCAATTTGAGGGGGAGTAGATTCAAGGTCTATCAAATTGAGGGGGAGAAGCTTTGTCTAGTTGCTCTCGCAAGGAAAATCCAAAGCTCCAAAATATCCAAAATCCCAAAGCATCCAAACTCCATGCTTGAACCCCTCCAAAAGGAAGGTATACCTCAACTATCCTTATATAGTCCTGTGGCACAAGCTATTATGAAGAAAATGGGCTATGATGCTCAAAACCCAGTCGGTTTGGGAGAAGGACGTGATATTCTCACACCATTGGGGCCCGCCTTGACCAAAAGCCAGCTGGAAGATTGGAGACTCTACGGACATGTAGAAAAGTCTTCACACGGGCTAGGCTATGATCCCGACACTCCCCTGAGACAGTTGACACAAAGGCTTAAAAGTCAATTTACTGACCAAGCCTCAACATCTCAAATCCATGAAGACATCGATCTCCCTGGATATCTCTTCGATGAGTCAACTGACAAAGATCAAGGAAGCTCATCCAATTACTACGATTTCTCTGACAATGAAGAGGAATCGTCCGATGGCACAGACATGTGGTCTTCTAACCCAGAAGAACCCTAGTCTCCAAAAGAAGTACCCTACTTCGACACGGTTTCAACAGGCGATTGGGACCATCTCAAAGCAAGCCTTGGGAAAATTGCCGATCAAGAAGAACCATGGAAAGGAACAAAACCTTGGTCTGGAAATGCCCTTGAAACCCCAGAAGGTTTCGTAGAACTGGAAGCCTCCGAAAATATTATGGAGGAACCACCTTCAAACCTTCCAACAGAAGATCCTATTCAAAAGATAGACTTGGGACACCAGATAACCCACGCCCTGTATTCATAAGCTAGAATATAAAGGATGATGAGTTACCCAAGTATATCGTCTTTCTTCATGAGTTCGTTGATTGCTTTGCATGGTCTTACGCTGAAATGCCTGGCTTAGACCCCAAAATAGCAGTCCACAAACTCAATCTTCAAGAAGACATCAGGCCTATCAAACAGGGCCAAAGAAGATTCTGTCCAGATGTGATGGATAAAATTGAATAAGAAGTTCAAAAACTCAAAAGCGCCGGCTTCATCCGTGAGGAACAACATCCTGAATGGTTGGCCAACATTGTCCCCGTGACAAAGAAAAACGGGCAGATCAGGGTCTGTATTGACTATAGAGACCTGAATGGCACATGTCCTAAAGATGAATTCCGGCTCCCCATACTAGAGGTAATGATTGATAATACCTGTGGATTCGAGCGAATGACATTCATGGATGGTTTCTCTAGCTACAATCAGATAAAGATCCATCCTGAAAATGAAAAACATACATCTTTTCAGACCCCATTTGGCGTGTATTGCTACACCGTCATGCCATTTGGTCTGAAAAATGCTGGTGCAACATATCAGAGGGCTATGATAAAGATATTCCAAGATATGCAGCACAAGACCGTCGAATGTTGCGTTGATGACCTCGCCATCAAAAGCAAAAGAAAAGAAGATCATCTTGAAGACCTTCGAGAAGTCTTCCTCTGACTTCGCAAACACAAACTGCGGAAGAATCCTTTGAAATGCTTCTTCGGCGTCTCGTCGGGTAAGTTCCTCGGATTCTTAGTTCGGGAAGCTGGAATAGAGCTTGACCCCATAAAAGTCAAAGCCATTCTATAAATGCCCTCTCCAAGAACCTTGAGAGGACTCAAAGGGCTTCAAGGGAGATTGGCCTACATCAGACGGTTCATCTCCAATCTTTCGGTGAAATGCCGTCCATTCTCCTGATTGATGAAAAAAGGTATAAACTTTGTCTGGGATGCTGACTGTGAAGCTGCATTCCAAGATATCAAGTCTCCAGTGTTAGCTGCTCCTACCACTGGAAAACCATTCATCTTATACACAAGAGCCCTTGATCACTCTCTGGGCGCTCTGCTTGCACAAGAAAATGATGAAAGAAAAGAAGCTGCTCTATACTAACTCAGCCGCATGCCAGTAGGTGCAGAGCATCGCTACTCTCCAGTCGAAAAAGAATGGCTCGCAATGATGTTCACCGTACAAAAGCTGTGTCATTACTTGCTTTCCAACACAGTCTACCTGGTCTCGAGGATCAACCTCTTGAAGGTCCTCGTCACAAAAGCAAGTTCTCTCAATGCCCGACTGGCGAAATGGTCCATCCTTCTGTCACAATTTGATATTTGGTATGTACCGTAAAAGGCAATCAAAGGGCAAGCTCGAGCGGACTTTCTCGCAGATTATCCATTGCCTAAAGATTCTTTACTCAGAGATGATCTCCCAGACGAACTAGTCTACAATGTGGAGACTTTCTCACAAAATGCTTCATGGGACATGTACTTTGACGGTGAAACCAGGACAAATGAAAAAAGACAGCTGATCTCGGGAGTTGGCATCCTCTTTGTTAGCCCTGACAAATACATGATTCCACATGCTTTCTCACTACTGGAACCTTGCACAAACAATGCAGCTGAATATCAAGCTCTGATCCTAGGATTAGAACTCGCCATCAAATCCGGTATCACCATGCTGGAAATCTTTGGAGACTCTCAATTGATCGTCAACCAGATGAATCAGAAATTTGAAGTCAGGAAGCCCGATTTGCTGCCTTACTATAATAAGGCACAATCGCTTCTGCAAAAGTTTTACATCTGTCACATCACCCACACTCGTAGAGGTGAAAATATATGTGCAAATGTTCTGGCTGGACTTGCCGCATCTATGGCAATCCAGGAAGGGGAAAACATGCAAATCACAGTGTGCGAAAGAAGAACCCTTCCTCCTCTTAACATACACCAAGTAGTTGCTGAATGCCACCGAGTGGTTGGAAGTCGGATCTCTATCCTTCAACCTTAAATCGGCGACTGGAGGGATCCATTCATTGATTACACTATGTTCGGAATCCTACCTGAAGATCCAAAAGAACGGGTAAGCATCCAAAGCCGAACCCCAAGCTTTCATTTGGATATTCCTTCAAAAATCCTTTACAGGAAATCCTTCAACGAAATACTTCTACGCTGCTTGTCACAACAAGTGGCTGAAGAAACACTCAAAGAAGTTCGTGCTGGTCTTTGTGGAGCTCATCAGGCTGGTCCCAAGCTCTATGATCAGATAAAAAGGTTAGGTTATTACTGGCCTACCATAGTAGCTGACGCAATGTAATTTGCTAAGCGCTGCCAACAATGCCAAGTTCACGGAGATTATGTTCACATGCCTCCAGAATGGCGACATCCTACAGCGATCTCATGGCCTTTCGAAGCCTGGGGTATGGACATATTAGGTCCTATTTCTCCCCCTTCCAGCAAAGGTCATCGCTTCATCTTCGCCACTACGGATTATTTCTCCAAGTGGTCAGAAGCATTTGTGCTTAACGAAATGAAGACTTCATCAGTCCTTCAGTTCCTACGCACCAACATCATTTGTCGTTTCGGCATACCCAAAAGATTCGTCCATGATAAAGGACCAAAATTTCAGGATCATCGATTCTACAGGTTCTGCGACAAATACAAAATTCAAAGCTGTCATTCGACTCCATATAATCCGGCGGCAAACGGATTAGCAAAAGCTTTCAACAAGACACTCTGCAAAATCCTCAAGAAAATGGTCTCTACTCACAAAAGAGACTAGAGCGACAAAATATCTGAAGCTTTGTGGGCCTATCGAACCACTGTTCGAGGACCAACCCATAGCACACCATTCTCCTTGGTCTATGGATGAGAAGCTGTCGTACCCTTGGAAGTACAAATTCCTTCCATGAGGGTATCCTTGCAAAATGACATGACTCAAGAAAGCAATGTCAAATTGCGACTCCATGAGCTGGACAATCTCGATGAGAGACGGCTCGAAGCTCGGCAAAGCTTTGAACATTACCAAGCACGCATGGCAGGATCTTTTTGAAAGACCAAGATCGAATCCTAGAGGGGGGGGGTGAATAGGATGCTATTAAAAATTTAGGCCACTTCTGAACATTTTGATTATTAGGTGACTTATGCTTTGATAATAGAAGCTAGCTTGATAAGAGAGAGAGTTTCTAAGTTAAACATACAAATCCAAAAGACAAATACAACCTTTAATCAAGCTCATACCCAATTAAAACCATAATGATGAAGGTAAACACAAATCACCATAACACAATCAAATATAGTGGTTCAGCCAAGTTGCCTACATCCACTCCCGGTAACCTTACCGGATTTCACTAATCAATTCAAGGTTTAGGATCACCTCAAACCTTACAACCTCATCACTATGCTTTTCAAAGCTAAGCATGAACCTTTACAACACAATATGTGCTTTTCAAGGCTAAGCACCAACCTTTACAACATTGATTTTTCTCTTAATTGAAATGCCTATTTGTGCATTGATAAGAGAATAAATTAAACACATAGGTTTACCTCTAGATAGGCTGAATGGACAATTATAACATACTACTAGAAGCATGCATATGAATGATAATGTTTATGACTAATGCATGGACTAGAAAACACACTTTCTCCTTTAAAAAGATGTAACTTCAAATAATGCAAAGGATGAAAATTAAATGTAAGAGAAAGAGTTGTATTACTCAACACATGGTTTGTCAAAAAGATCAAGCTTAAAACAATAGTTTTGAAAGTTAATGTTCAACAAACACATGTGAATGAGAAGACATATGTTGATTTCATACGGCTAAAGATTTTCAAAGATCAAGGCATGTTATGAAAAGAAACCACATCTTTAGAAGAAGACTAACACTTTGATCATGCTTAAAAGAAAACAAAGATTAAAAGTCTAAGCATGAAATAGAGATAAAGATTTAGAAAGCACACCCATTTTAAAGATCAAAGATTGGAAAGATGACATGCTTCTATAATCCCTTTTGAAAAGATCTTGAAAAGCTCCTCTCCTTTTGGCCCAAAAGTTCTCAAAAAATCAGAAACTTTCCCCAAAGAGAAAGTCACTTTTTATAGAAAAAGTGTTCCCAACGGATAGCTATCGGTTAGCCGACAACTTGGTGTCGGTCAACCGATAGCCTAACGGTCATACGCAACGGCTATATTTTTGAAAAAATTGCTGACCAAGAAACACCTGTCGGTTTGACCGACAGCATCGGTCGACCGACCTAGGAACCGACCTAGGAACCGATGGAGCAAAAAGGCTAAAAATGAAGCTTTCTGATATTGGGACCGATGAACTCTCGGTCTAGAGATTTAAGCACTATCGGTTGACCGATCGCAGCCGAAGATCTGACCGACAGAAAAGATCTGAAAGTTGAGGTCTCTGGAACTAGAACCGACGGTCTATCGGCTGGGCTCGGTTCTTATGTCGGTTGACCGATAAGAGCCGACAGATGGACCGACAGAATGCAAGCTGAAAATGCAAAGAACTGAAGATTTTTCAAGTAAAAACATATCTTATGATAAAAAGATATGCAAGAGGATCCTAAGAAGAAGAACATGAATGAGAGAGAGATCAAGATGAGACAATGAATGCATCCAATCAAATTGCAACAAAATAAACACTCTAACAATCTCCCCCTTTGCAATTTGATGGCAACTCTAAGCTTGACACTCTCTCATACACCACGAGCTAAAACACCAACTTCTTTGGACATTTAAGGAGCTTTGATGAGGAAGCATCCGATCTATGGAAGAAGATCGGCTTTTCCTTTGCTGAAGTTGCTGGAACAACAAAGGAAGCTGACGTAGGATCTTCTATGTCAGAAGTTGTCTCAATTGGAGTAAGAGCAGGCTGAACTTACTGAGTGTCATCTTGGCTTGATGATGTGTCGTCTTCTGGCTCTGAATCCGAATCCATGTCTTGCATGATAGACACGAAAAAGACAACAAATTTGCCCCACCGGGACTTTTTCTTTGCCTTCTTCACTTTAGTCGTGATGACAAAAAGCTTTGAAGGTTTGAGGGAGATGATGAAGGGAGTTTGAATGCTCTCTTCGGATTTACCGGATGGTTTGTTTTCTTCCGGTGATTATTGAGGAGCCTTGCCTTTATCTTTCTGGAGATTTTCGACAAAGGGTGTCGTGTGCTTCTCCTCTTCTTCTTTTTCTCCTTCATACATCTGTGAGTCTGCAAAGTGGACTTCTTTACCATTGAATGGTTTTCTGTCCGTAAAGACTTGATGTATCATGCCGTCATCGCCAACAAACTTGATGCTTTGATGTAGAGTTAAAGGGACAACACCATTCTCGTGGATCCAGGGGCTGTCCGAAAAGGATGTTATAGCATGAAGGGGTTTTTATTGCATACACAGTGACCTCAGAGATAAGATCACCGATTTGTAACTTGAACCTGATTTTGCCGATAGGCCTTTGAGTACTCCCATCGTATCCAAAAATAGATACAGATGTTTGGCTCAGCTTGCTGGGTGGGATGCCCAACTCTTCGAGAGCCGAAGTGGAGATGAGGTTGAGTGCAGAACCTGGGTCGATCTGAACTCTGTGCATAGGCATTTCCTTGATGTACCCTGTGAAGTACAGGGGTCGGTTGTGCATTGTTTCGCCAAGTAGGAGGTCGTCCTTAGTGAAGGCGATGGTTGCACTGGCAGCTTTTTGTCCGAGAGGCATTCAATGCATGATCCCTCAGTTTTCTTCTTTTCTCCCTTTGAGGAAGCTTCTGAGTTTTTGACCCTGTAGTCCATTTCAATTTGGAGGACTTGCGGGGCATGTTTGTCGACATCCTCATTCAGCTTTTATAATTCTGAAATGAGATTATCACGAGTGCGCGGAGACATTTGTAATAAATCTAGGATGTGCAGACGTGTAGGTATGTGCTTGAAATGTTCAATCAATTCATACTTGGAAGCCTCCTTATGGCCTGCATGTTCATCATTGTTGCCACTAGGGGTGCTTACAACATCTTTTCCTGAAGGATTTACATATGTAAAAGAAGATTGGTTGTAATTTTTGTGGTAGTCCCGGCCAGAGCGGGTGCCTCTACCAACTTTGAGAGCTTCTTGAGAAGGGTCTTCATTTGGAAGGTTGTCTTCAGATCAAGAGGCCGCAGTTTTTCATTTGCTGAGGATGTATCTGCAGCAGAGTTGCCATCCTCAGTGATTGTGTTGCATGGAGCATTTTCCGGGAACAAGTCCTGAACAGCATCCAGCAACCTTTCTTCTTCGTTGACCAATTCATCATCCCAAGCATCAATAGCTGGGGATTCTTCAGTCAGGAAGGGTGTGAGCTTTGAAGTCACAGTCTCAGGAGAAGAAACTTGAGAGGGTGTCATCTCAATGAAGGTCACGTGCGATGAGGTGGCTCCAGAGGATACATTGCTAGGCGTCGTCGGAGTGTAAGTGGTCTTGTCAGACGATGCTTCGGAAGAGCTATAATCCCTAGGGGTGTAACGGTTCGGTTAACCGGTTATTTTGGGAAAACCGTTAACCGAACCGTAACCGCGGTTTTCTGTATTTTTAAACCGTAACTGTAACCGTGAAGACAAAAACCGTAGAAAACCGAACCGTGGTTAACCGTATTAGACGGTTCGGTTACGGTTAATAACCGTGGAAAAATCTAATCATGCTTAAATACCCGTCATATTATCTTTTGCTGTTCCTATTCAAAATCCTGAATCTTTCCATCATTTCTTGCAAAAGAACCAAAACCCACATAAAAATTCATAACCCCATTAGCAGAAAGAAGTAGAAACAGCATAAGAAGTCATGGCAGCCCTCCTACACTCCCTATCTCCTATCCCAAGCCCAAAAAACTTAGATACCCCACCAAGACGGACACCCTTCTTCTCCCACATTAAAAATCTCCACACTCTCTCTATAACACCGGCTTCAATTGGAAGACCCACAATATAGGGATGAGAACACCTGTCAGACCTCATCTATTGTACTCCAAACCCATTCATCCACCAACCTCCATTTGTTGTCTTGCATTCAACTATGGCCTACAAAATCAGGAATTTTTGAAGAATAGATGCCTAGCTATTTAATGAACCCTTCATTTGTACACTAGAAACTAGAAATTCAAACCAAGATGAAGCTAAGATCAATATTATTAATAAAACATAAACTTGAGAATTAATAAAAACACAAGTACTCACAGATTCCATTTACTTTCAGATCGCACTTATAGTTTCTAACATATTTCAACAGAGGATTTGTAATCAAATACATAGGAATTAATAATTATTTGCAGCACAGTTAGATGCCATGCTACCATCTTCTCTGTTTCCATTGGAGATGAAAACATTCTCCCACCCATTTGCAATTCTGGGTAACATCCAAACACACCTAAAAACAAAAATCAGCTGCAAATGGGACAGAGAACCAACCCATTCTCATTACAATCAGGACACCTCACCACCTTATTCCCATCTTCCTTCACCTTCTTACTACTTCCATGATAGGGCAAGAACTTCCCACCCCCACACCCATCACAAATAGCTCCTGCTCTCACTCTCGGCAATCCCTCAACAAGCAGCCCCAAACACCCTTCTTCATGAATTCTCAAAACCTCCTTTGCTCCCACAACATACCTCCCTTTAACAAAGACTCTCGGCACGGTCGTCTCCTCCTTCCCCTTCAATAGTTCACGAACCAATTTGTCCCAGACTCCAATCCTTTGAACCCAGCACCTTCTCCTTCTCTAAGAGATGTTGGTGTTGGTGATGGTGTAGGATCATCTACGAGGAGTGATGTTGTGGAAGAGGTGCCTGAGGCAAGAAATGGAGGATAGAGGAGAAAGGGTTTTGGTCCTTTTGGAAATGCTAATTGTTAGGGTTTCCTTTTGTTAATATAAGTTCAGAATTATTTCATCCAGCCCCCTTTTTTTCTTGTATTAGTATAACGTTACGGATAACCGAACCGTATTTTATGGTTCGGTTCGGTTAACCGCCATGAGTTATTATGGAAAACTGTAACCAAACCGAACCATGTGGTTTTTGGGTTTTATTAACCGTAACCATAACCGAACCGTGACACACGGTTAATAACCACAGTTGGTTCGGTTCGGTTCGGTTAGACAGTTTCTCGGTTTTTTTTTACACCCCTAATAATCCCGAATTATCACATTACAGGAAGCTCTGATAGGAGACGTTGCCTGATCGGAGTCAGACTCATCCTCGGATGTAAGAGGATCGTCTATCCAGCAATTTTCTCCATTTTTAGGAGTTAAGGGAGGATGTACCTGATGGTCTTCAGGGACTTCAGGCTTTGGATTGCGAGGAAGCTCGTTGACGTGGTCTTGCTCTTATTCTAGAGCAAGACGCTGCAAGATCCTTGCATATTCTTCAAGATCAGGCATGGGAGCCAAATCTTCTTCTTCATCAGCTCTTTGTGGCTCAACATAGTTGATTTCCACTGGAGCAATGACGGGTGCTAGTTCAACAACATTTTCTTATACAGCCTCTTGGTCTTCTTCATCATCAGACCAGGATCCTTGTGGCTGTAGGGGGTTATACCACATTTTCTTCATCGAAGAGATATTCTCCTGTTTCAAGAGATTCCTCCCACTTGTCGATGTTGTTAGATTCGAATCCATCATCGGTGTCGCTGGACTCGTATCTATCAATGGAGAATCTAACTTCCGAATTGCAAGTGTATGATGCCCCCAGCGTGGCTTTTTCTTTGAATTGAGGTGGCATGAAATCATTGAGAGTGAATTTTCTTACCCCCATTGAAGTCTCTGGAAGGGACATTTTTGTTGCCTCCTGTGAAGCGGTAGAGGAGGCCTCCACCTTTTCTTGGACTTCTTATTTTGGTTGGGTCTTCTCTTGCCGTTTGAGCTTGAGGAGATGTTTCCTAGCCTGCCTTCGCTGTTGAGCTGTAGGCTTTGTTTTCACGACCTCCCATTTTTCATTTTCCAGGAGATCGGGATGTAGCCATATGGCTTGTCCATCTGGTGTCGGGTAAGGAACCAGTTCCTCAGACGCTTGGATTGAGTTTATCACCTTGAAGGAAGTAGTGATCTTCTTCTTCGGTGATTTTGATGTTTGTCCACATGACACCATGTTGACGGAGGCAGACCTATAGTTTTTGTCGATGGTGATGACTCCGATTTTCCACATCTCGTTTATTTTCTCTCACATAATGAGGCATTGATTGAGAGGATGCGAGATCATCTGGTGGTATGGACAGTACCGAGGATCATTGGTTTTGCCAACATCACCCGGTCTTTTGGGTTCATGCAAAGTGAGCTTGCCATTTGCCACGAGAGCCCCGAAGATTTCATCAACATCTTCATCGAACGGGTATTTCTTTTCTACTCGATCTTTGAAGGCATCAGAGAGTTCAGGTCTCTTACTAGCATCTTTGTTTCCAGCTTTCTTTGGTGGCTGAGGAGCTGACTTGGTTTGCACATTGAGGACCTCTTTTTTCTTTGTTTTAGAGGTTGCAGTGGCGGTTGGCTCTTTTCTTGATGATTTCTGACTGTTGAGGTCTTTAATCACCGTTTCAGCTTCCATGGAAGCTTCTAGGAGTTCTCCCAGGTTCTTTGATTTGTTGTCGATGATCATGGAGCGGATTCTAGCCCTCATGTTGTTTCGGCAGATGTCGACTAGCGATGCTTGTGGCAATACATCAGCGCATTTGTATGCCATTGCTTTCCACTTATGAATGAAGTCATATGTTGACTCATTCTCCCCCTGTTTTAGGCTACACAGCTGAGCCATAGTAGCGGGATGATCCTCACCTTTGAAGTGAGTCAGGAAGCGTGTCTCTAGCATGGCCCAAGTCTGGATGGAGTCCTCCGGCAGAGTGGAGTACCAGTCAAAGGCCGTACCTTTTAGGGTACTTGGAAAGAGGCGGATCTTGAGTGCATCTTGATCCGCGATAGCTCCCGTTAGGATCTTGAAGTGGATGACGTGCTGCCTGGTTGATCCTTTCCCCGTATATGTTTGGAGAGTAGGATGCTTGAGTTTTGTAGGGAACGGGACCGAGTCCATCCATAAGGGATATGGTGGCTTGATCCCATGCTCCTTGAGAATATCCTCTTCTTTTGCTTTTGTGAGGATACTGTCTACGTCCTTTTTGGTAAGGGCGCGTGACTCATTTTCTTCTCCGTTTACCTCACAATCTTGATGATTCGGAGGAGGTTCATTGTTCGCCTAATTTTGGAAGGCGAGGAGAAGGTTTTCCATCAGAGTCTCAATTCTCTGTTGGCCTTGTTCCAACTGCTGATGCATGTGAGCACATCATCTTGAGGTGGATTGCGGGGTGGTGGCTCAGAATTTGTAGCCAGGACGTTCATCCCTCGATATTCAAATGAAGAAACTGTCCTGGTGACTGAGCTGGGGCTCATTCTTTTTTATGAAGAGCTAAAGGAAAGATCACTCTGCCATCCTTTGCTTAAAGGAGTAGAAGATTCTTCTGAGTGTCTTCTTGTCCTGGAGATGCTGCGTGTCACCGGACGTCGGACATGGATTTTTGTTGCTGACTTTTGGCGTCTTCTGGTTTTTCCAACCATATGGACAGCAGCAACTTGGTTGGGTCTTTCTTTTTTGACCCATTTGTGAGAGACTTGAAGCGTAGGAGGCTGGCACCTTTGCTTCTCTAGTCTCTTTTGCTGATACGACGTGCGGCGGCCTATACGACGAGCAATTTGAGCTTCGGTCAGCTCTAGCTGGGCTTTGACAATGAAGGATGTGCTCCCTCAAGCGCAGCAGCCGAGCATGTCTTCCTTGTAGCTGGGCAAGGATAGGATGCAAACCCGGTCCTTCACCTATTGCAGCGAAGCTTTGATTTTTTCGAGTTCGGCCCCTGTAGATATCAAGGGTCGAACCGAAGGATTGTAGGCCTTAGCAGGTGCTTGAAGAGGCCTTGTGATGCATGATCTGATTTTGGGCTTGTAAGAACAAGCCGGCTCATGCTGCGTTGACTCGGGAGTCAAGTTGGAGATGGGTCTCTCCTCTTTCATGTATTTAAGAGGGTACAACGGTTTCTCCTTGAGTGGGGCTAAGTATGCTGGCTTGGCGGATGTTTGGAACCTTCTTTGTTTTGGTGAAGGTCTTGGGGACCAAGTCTTAGGATAGACTTGGTGGCTTGTGGGTTGAGGCTTCGTGGGGGTGCCACGGGCTTTGGGCCTTTTGGTGCTCGCCTTTGGTGTCATGGTAGTGACACGTTGAGAGGCGAGCTTCTGCCTCTTAGAAGGAGCAATTTGTTCTTCGGGAAGTGGGAATGGTCCCAGCGTCCCAAAGACGATAGTCCGGGGAGTCAAGGTCGAGCCGGAGTTCAGAGAGTTACCGAGGGAGTTGACGCTTCGGCAGCTGATGGGGCGCTTGTAGGTGCGCGTGGTTTGCTTCTGTTGAAGCATGAGCTGGTGCTTGTTCTCATCGAAAGTAATGGTTAGCGATGCTGCCTTTGTTAGTTTTTAGAAAAATTTCTGAAACAAGACCACATCCATTAGTAATCACAAGAATATAATGATCATAAATGGGAAGTTCTATGGTTTTGTCTTTTCAAATCGCTCGAGGGATATGACCCAAGCAATATGAAGAAGGCAAAAGGCCATAGAGGGTACAATTGTTCTGATCGCAGGTATGGTAAGCCCAGAATGAGCATCCCAGTGACTGCTAGAAGCAATTGTAAACCTAAATTCGATTTATCGAGAAGCAAAGCTTGCTCAATGTAAAAAGAAGATAAGGTTGGAGTTACAAATGTGCCGGTCGCGAATACAGTAGACCTTAAAAAGGCGTACTAGTACCGCTAGACACAAATGTTTGGAGACCGCATCCATGAGATGAGATTCTCTATTTTGAAAGGTGAAGAATGGATTCATTAGAGAGAGCAGATGGTATTCCGATACAAATACGGTCTCAGCGATTTCCGCGAGCGCCAGTACTCAGAAGGGAATGAACGATAATTTCTTGGTTCTGAATCCAAAAATGATGATTTTTTTTTAAAGGCCAATATCGGGTTCATCAAAGAAAGCAAAAGGCATTCCAATCTGAACATGGGCTCAACGATTTCCGCGAGTGCAAGTGCTCAGAAAGGAGGAGACCAAAATTTCTCCAATCCGAACACAAAAATGACGGAAGTTTTTTTTTTGTTGAAAAAATCTTTTTTTTATTTTTTTTATTTTTTTAATTTTTTTTAAAAAAATTTTTTGAAATTTTTTTTTATTTTTTATTTTAAAAAATTTATTTTGAAAATTTTTTATTTAAAAGACGAGAGAGTACACATAGGCCTCCTAACCCGGTCTTATGAAATCTCGATTGATAGAATTGGCCCCAGGTAATGGTAGGATTACTTAATGAACCCGTTTAGAGGACCCTTGCCTAGAGCAGTCAAGTTGTCTCCACACTCTGGACAAGGATTTTTTTGAATCAACCATAATCAAAGAATATAGTTGGTTTAACCTTAGTGGTCTATGTATTTTTTTTAGATCCCAAATAGACTCATCGAAGAGAAACGATGGCCCAAATCCTTAGTCGAACAGGCTTAACATTTCTGCAAGCACGATGAATGATAAGATAGGATCAAGGTTTCTCAATTTTGAATCCAAACTGAAAAATCTGATTTTTTCTTGTTTTTTTTTTCTAATGAACTCATCGAAGAGAAACGATGGCCCAAAACCTTACTCGAATAGGATCAACATTTCTGCAGGCACGATGAACGATAGGAAAGGATCAGGGTTTATCAATTTTGAATCCAAACTGAAAAATCTGATTTTTTTTAAAAGAGAAAGAGTTGAAATAAATTCAAAGAATTAGAAATTTCCAAAAAATCTCATCTCATTTTTCTTAGATACGGAATCCAACATAGGCCACCAATTAGAAAGTAGCCAACGAATCCAGAAAAGAAGTATAAGCGTAGAGCAAAAGATATGATATGCAAATATTTCATTTCTAGCATCTTGTTCTCAAATGAACGTGTCCCACCGGGTGTGCTAGCTTGATGGACCGCGCGTTCGTTGCCCAGTGCTACCGAGGTCGGCGGACGTGGGAGTCCGTGGGGTCCGACCCTTTCGCGTCCGGGGGGCAGAAGCAGGTATCAACATTTTTTTGTGTGGGTGTGCCAGATTTTCTATTTTTTCTTGGAATTATAAGTGGTGATCCGAAGATCGACCTTCGCAAGTAAAAAGGAAATCAACTTCTTTCAAGTTTTCCATTGCACATATATTTAAGAAAAGAGACATTTTCTTGATTTGCCGTGAAAGGCGATTTTTTGGGCATTTATAGCCGATTTTTGGCGTTTATAACCGATTTTGGCGTTTATAGCCGATTTTTGGTGTTTATCGCTGAATTATAATTCTTATCAAATAATGAAAGACAAGAGTTGTGATTTTTGTCTCTTTTAGAAAAATACAAAATACAATGAAAAGCAAGAAAAGGAGGATCTAACTTCTCAGGAGATTGTGGGGGACTCGTTCTGATTAACGGTCACAAGCCATATGTGGACTTCGCCATCATCCATGCAGATGAGAACAGAGGATGCTCTTGATTCGCTTGGCTTGGCTATAACCTAAGATCTTTAGAGGGCAAAGACCAAGAGGAGGTCCTATGTCCAATAAAAAACTAAGTAGACAGGCTGAAAAGCCACGTCTAAGCCATTGGAGGCAGAAGGAGAAGGCAAGGACCTTGGGGGGGATACCCCCTAAGGGACTTGAAAGCGCACTTTTTTGGTTGACCGGTTGGCGATCAATGTTGATTTTGATACTCTTGATGATTGACCCGTGATTTTGACAGATGTCAAAGGATTTGGCGGTCCAAAAGTATGAATTTTGGAAAACCCCAGGAGTCGGAAGCTTCGAATTACGAAAAACGATGAAAATATGGGCTTTCCAGGGAGAACCCGACGATTCCTGGCTCCATGGTCGCCGGCAACCAAGGGCCAGGGTCGCAGGGGCCTGCGACCCTGGGGGAATTTCCCCCCTTTTGTCCCGTTTTGGGGCCGTTTTTGATGTTTTTTTTCGATTCTTTTTTCCACTATTTTTTTTCTTGACATTTTTTATCATTTATTGGCCTGATTTCCCTGTAAAAAACTTAATGAGAATCCTTGCATTTTTTAGTGCAAAGTTTCCAATTTTCCGAGAAAGCCGAAGACTTTGTCGCGTAGAGCTGCCGATTTTCCGTCAGAAGCTGAAACTGGGTCAAACGATGTCGGAATGACCTGAAATTTGGGGTGAAGCCTCTTGAGAAATAAATAAGACCAACCATAGGATTTTGCTTGAGTTTTGAAGCCGTTTGGGGTCCTATTGCGAGTAGACTTGTTTTTGTCGCGATGAAGATGTCGCGGCTTGATGTGTGGTCAACCGATGTCCGATTGACTTGAAATTTGACAAGGAACCTATTGGAGTCATTTTAAGATAATCTATAGGCTTTATCTTGGAAACCATGGTCTCGGGGAGCTTTGCCGCCTAGAGGCCTGATTTGGCTTTCGAGCATCAAAGTATGGTCAAATGTTGTCGAAATGACCTGAAACTTGACGTGTAGCCCTTTGTAAGCATTTTGAAGCCGTCCACATGCTCTTTTTGATGAGTGATGGCCTCGGTGGTTCTCGCCACCGAGAGGCTTAATTTAGCTGTTCGAGGGTTGATGTAGGGTCAAACGTTGTCGGTTTGACTCGGAACTTGACGTGGAGCCTTTTGGATGTATTTTGATACCATCCACAGGCTCTAATCGAAGATTTGATGTCTCCGATGCTTTCGCTGCCGGGAGCTCCTTTTCAGCTGCCGGAAAAGCGAAGTTAGGCCAAATGATTTTGAAATGGCCCGAAACTTCTTGTGTACTCCTCTTTTGGCTATCTTGAAGGATCTTCCAGTTTTTGTTTGATTCTGACAAGATTTGATCTTTTTGGAAGTAGCATAGCCTATTTTTGGCAGGTTGCGACTTCATGTAGCTTTTTGGATCTTGAAGAAGTAAAGTGACATTTTTGGTGTCAACAACGGTGAGGTCATCAACGTAACATTCGACCGTTTTGTGCTGCATATCTTGGAATATTTTCATCATAGCCCTCTGATATGTAGCACCAGCATTTTTCAGACCAAATGGCATGACAGTGTAGCAATACACGCCAAATGGGGTCCGAAAGGATGTATGCTTTTCATCTTCAGGATGCGTCTTTATCTGATTGTAGCCAGAGAAACCATCCATGAATGTCATTCCCTCGAATCCACAGGTATGTCAATCATTACCTCTGGTATGTGGAGCGGAAATTTATCTTTAGGGCGTGCGCCATTCAGGTCTCTATAGTCAATACAGACCCTGATTTGCCCATTTTTCTTTGTCACGGGGACAATGTTGGCCAACATTCAGGATGTTGTTCCTCACGGATGAAGCCGACACTTTTGAGTTTTTGAACTTCTTGTTCAATTTTATCTATCACATCTGGACGGAATCTTCTTTGGCCCTGTTTGACAGGCTTGATGTCTTCTTGAAGATTGATTTTGTGGACTTCTATTTTGGGGTCTAAGCCAGGCATTTCAGCGTAAGACCATGCAAAGCAATCAACGAACTCACGAAGAAATGCGATATACTCGAGTAACTCATCATCCTTTATATTCTTGCTTAAGAATACATGACGTGGGTTATCTGGTGTTCCCAAGTCTATCTTTTGAACAGGATCTTCTGTTGGAAGGCTTGAAGGTGGTTCCTCCATAATATTTTCGGAGGCTTCCAGCTCTACGAAACCTTCTGGAGTCTCAAGGGCATTTCCAAACCAAGGTTTTTTTCCTTTCCATGGGTCTTTTTGATCGGCAATTTTCTCGAGGGATGCTATGAGATGATCCCAATCGCCTGTTAGAACCGGGTCAAAGTAAGGTACTTCTTTTGGAGACGAGGGTTCTTCTAGGTCAGAAGACCATATGTCTATACCATCGGACAACTCCTCTTCATTGTCAGAGAAATAGTACCAATTGGATGAGCTTCCTGGATCTTTGTCGAGTGACTCATCATAGAGATATCCAGGGAGATCGATGTCTTCATGGATTTGAGATGTTGAGGCTTGGTCAGTAAATTGACTTTTAAGCCTTTGTGTCAACTACCTCGGAGGAGTGTCGGGATCATACCCTGGCCCGTGTGAAGACTTTTCTACATTGCGGTAGAGTCTCCAATCTTCCAGCTGGCTTTTGGTCAGCACGGACCCCAATGGCATGAGAATACCGCGTCCTTCTCCCAAACCGACTGGGTTTTGAGCATCATAGCCCATTTTCTTCATAATAGCTTATGCCACAGGACTATATAAGGATAGTCGAGGCATACCTTCATTTTGAAAAGGTTCAAGCATGGAGTTTGATAAAGAAGCATCCGATCTATGGAAAAAAATTGACTTTTCCTTTGCTGAAGTTGCTGGAACAACGAAGGAAGCTGACGTAGGATCTTCTATGTCAAAAGTTGTTTCAATTGGAGTAAGAGTAGGCTGAACTTGCTGAGTGTCAGCTTGGCTTGACGATGTGTTGTCTTCTGGCTCTGAATTCGAATCCATGTCGTACATGATAGACACAAAAGAGACAACAAATTTGCCCCCCCCCCCATGTTTTTGTTTTGTTGCCGATGATCATGGAGCAGATTCTAGCTCTCATGTTGTTTCGGCAGATGTCGACTAGTGACGCTTGTGGCAGTACATCAGAGCATTTGTATGCCATTGCTTTCCACTTGTGAATGAAGTCATATGTTGACTCATTCTCCCCCTGTTTTAGGCTGCATAGCTGAGCCATAGTAGGGGGATGATCCTCACCTTTGATTTTGGAAGGCGAGGAGAAGGTTTTCCATCAGAGTTTCAATCCTCTGCTGGCCTTGTTCCAACTGCTAGATGCGTGTGAGTGCATCATCTTGAGGTGGATTGCGGGGTGGTGGCTCAGAATTTGTAACCAGGACGTTCATCCCTCGGGATTCGAACGAAGAAATTATCCTGGTGACTGAGCTGGGGCTCATTCTTTTTGATGAAGAGCTTGAGGAAGGATCACTCCGCCGTCCTTTACTTGAAGGAGCAGAGGATTCTTCTGAATGTCTTCTTGTCCTGGAGACGCTGCGGGTCACTGGACGTCGGACATGGATTTTTGTTGCTCACTTTTGGCGTCTTTTGGTTTTTCCAACCATATGGACAGCAGCAATTTGGTTGGGTCTTTCTTTTTCGACCCATTTGGGAGAGACTTGAAGTGTAGGAGGCTGGGTCCTTTGCTTTTCTAGTCTCTTTTGTCGATACGATAGGCAGCGGCGTCTACGACGAGCAGCGGCGTATACGACGAGCAGCGGCGTATACGACGAGCAATTTGAGCTTCGATCGGCTCTGGCTGGGCTTTGACAATGAAGGATGTGCTCCCTCGGGCGCAACAGCCAAGCCTGTCTTCTTCGTAGCTAGGCAAGGACAGGATGCGAACCCGGTCCTTCGCCTGTTGCAGCGAAGCTTTGAATTTTTTTGAGTTCGGCCCCTGTAGATATAAAGGGTCGAACCGAAGGATTGTAGGCCTTAGCTGGTGCTTGCAGAGGCCTTGTGATGCATGATTTGACTTTGGCTTATAAGAACGAGCCGGCTCATACTGGATTGACTTGGGAGTCAGATTGGAGATGGGTCTCTCCTCTTTCATGTAAGCAAGAGGGTAGAACTGGTTCTCCTTGAGTGGGGCCAGGTATGCTGGCTTGGTGGATGTTTGCGACCTTCTTTATTTTAGTGAAGGTCTTGGGGACCAAGTCTTGGGATAGACCTGGTCGTCTGCGGGTCAAGGCTTCGTGGGGGTGCCACGCGCTTCGGGCCTTTTGGTGCTCGCCTTTCGTGTCATGGCAGTGGCACGTTGAGAGGCGAGCTTCTGCTTCTTGGAAGAAGCAGTTTGTTCCTCGGGAAGTGGAAATGGTCCCAGCGTCCCAAAGACGATAGTCCGGGGAGTCGAGGTCGACCCGGAGTTCAAACAGTTGCCGAGGGAGTTGATGCTTCGGCAGCTGATGGGGCGCTTGTAGGTGCGTGTGGTTTGCTTCTATTAAAGTATGAACTGGTGCTTGTTTTCATCGAAAGTAATGGTTAGCGAAGTTGCCATTGTTAGTTTTTCGAAAAATTTCTGAAACAAGACCACATCCATTAGTAATCACAAGAATGTAATGATCATAAATGGGGAGTTCTATGGTTTTGTCTTTTCAAATCGTTCGAGGGATATGACCCAAGCAATATGAAGAAGGCAAAAAGCCATAGAGGGTACAATTGTTCTGATCGCAGGTATGGTAAGCCCAGAACGAGCATCCCAGTGACTACTAGAAGCAATTGTGAACCTAAATTCGATTGATCGAGAAGCAGAGCTTGCTCAATGTAAAAAGAAGATAAGGTTAGAGTTACAAATGTGCCGGTCGTGAATACAGTAGACCTTAAAAAGGCGTACTAGTACCGCTAGACACAAATGTTTGGAGATCGCATCCATGAGATGAGATTCTCTATTTTGAAAGGTCAAGGATGGATTCATCAGAGAGAGCAGATGGTATTCCGATCCAAATACGGTCTCAGTGATTTCCGCGAGCGCCAGTACTCAGAAGGGAATGAACCATAATTTCTCGGTTCTGAATCCAAAAATGACGAGTTCTTCTTTTTTTTTGAAATGTGAAGATCTGGTTTATCAAAGAGAGCAAAAGGCATTCCAATCTGAACACGGGCTCAACGATTTTCGCGAGCGCTAGTGCTCAGAAGGAAGGAGACCAGAATTTCTCCAATCTTAACCTAAAAATGACGGAAGTTTTTTTTTTGAAGATTTCTTTTTGAAAAAAACTTTTTTTTTGAAAATTTTATTTTTAAAAAAATGTCTTTTTTTAATTATTTATTTAATTTAAGATTTTTTTTGAAAAATCTTATTTTTTATATTTTTTTCATTTTTTATTTATTATTTTAATAATTTTATTTTAAAATTTTTTATTTTAAAATTTTTTTTATTTAAAAGACGAGAGAGTACGGATAGGCCTCCTAACCCAGTTTTATGAAATTTCGATTGATAGAATTGCCCCCATGTAAGGGTAGGATTACTTAATGAACCCGTTTGGAGGACCCTTGCCTAGAACAGTTAAGCTGTCTCCACACTCTGGACAAGGCTTTTCTTGAATCAACCGTGATCAAAGAATTCAATTGATTTAACCTTAGTGGTATATGTCTTTTTGTTTTTTTTTTTTAGATATCTAATGAACTCATCAAAAATAAAAGATGGCCCAAAACCTTATTCGAACAGGCTCAACATTTCTGCAAGCACGATGAACGATAGGAGAGGATCAAGGTTTCTCAATTTTGAATCCAAACTGAAAAATTTGATATTTTTGATTTTTTTTAGAACTCTAATGAACTCATCGAAGAGAAACGAAGGCTCAAATCCTTAGTCGAACAGGCTCAACATTTCTGCAAGCACGATGAACGGTAGGAGAGGATCAAGGTTTCTCAATTTTAAATCCAAATTGAAAAATCTAATTTTTGGATTTTTTTTAGATCTCTAATGAACTCATCGAAGAGAAACGATGGCCCAAAACCTTAGTCGAACATGCTCAACATTTTTGTAAGCACGCTGAACGATAGGAGAGGATCAAGGTTTCTCAATTTTGAATCCAAACTGAAAAATCTGATTTTTTTAATTTTTTTTTAGATCTTTAATGAACTCATCGAAGAGAAACGACAGCCCAAATCCTTAGTCAAACAGGCTCAACATTTCTGCAAGCACGATGAATGATAGGAGAGGATCCAGGTTTCTCAATTTTGAATCCAAACTGAAAAATCTGATTTTTTTTATTTTATTTTTTAGATCTCTAATGAACTCATCGAAGAGAAACGATGGCCCAAAACCTTAGTCGAACAGGCTCAACATTTCTCCAAGCACGATGAACGATAGGATAAGATCAAGGTTTCTTAATTTTGAATCCAAACTAAAAAAATTTGATTTTTTGATTTTTTTTTAGATCTCTAATGAACTCATCGAAGAAAAATGATGGCCCAAAACCTTAGTTGAACAGGCTCAACATTTCTACAAGCACGATGAACGATAGGAGAGGATCAAGGTTTCTCAATTTTGAATCCAAACTGAAAAATCTGATTTTTTGTTTTTTTTTTTTAGATCTCTAATGAACTCATCGAAGAGAAACGATGGCCCAAATCCTTAGTCGAACAGGCTCAGCATTTCTGCAAGCACGATGAACGATAGGAGAGGATCAAGGTTTCTCAATTTTGAATCCAAACTGAAAAATCTATTTTTTTTTTTGTTTTGTTTTAGATCTCTAATGAACTCATCGAAGAGAAACGATGGCCCAAAACCTTAGTCGAACAAGCTCAACATTTCTGCAAGCACGATGAACGATAGGAGCGGATCAAGGTTTCTCAATTTTGAATCCAAACTGAAAAATCTATTTTTTTTTGTTTTGTTTTAGATCTCTAATGAACTCATCGAAGAGAAACGATGGCCTAAAACCTTAGTCGAACAGGCTCAACATTTCTACAAGCACGATGAATGATAGGAGCGGATCAAGGTTTCTCAATTTTGAATCCAAACTGAAAAATCTGATTTTTTGATTTTTTTTTGAAAAGAGAAAGAGTGGAAACATATTCGAAGAATTAGAAATTTCGAAAAAAATCTCATCTCATTTTTTTTAGATGAGGAATCCAACATAGGCCACAAATTAGAAAGTAGCCAAGGAATCCAGAAAAGAAGTATAAGCATAGAGCAAAAGATATGATATGCAAATATTTCATTTCTAGCATCGTGTTCTCAAATGAATGAGTCCCACCGGGTGGAGCCAGCTTGATGGACCGCGCATTCCTTGCTCGGTGCTACCGAGGTCGGCGGACGTGGGAGTCCGTGGGGTACGACCCTTTCGCGCTCGGGGGGCAAAAGCGGGCATCAACATTTTTTTTTTGTGTGGGTGTGCCAGATTTTCTATTTTACTTGGAATTGCAAGTGGTGATCCGGAGATCGACCTTCACAAGCAAAAAGGAAATCAACTTCTTTCAAGTTTTCCATTGCACATGTATTTAAGGAAAAAAGACATTTTCTTGATTTGCCGTGAAAGGCGATTTTTTTGGCATTTATAGTCGATTTTTGGCGTTTACATCCGATTTTGGCATTTCTAGCCGGTTTTTGGTGTTTATAGCCAATTACAATTCTTATCAATAATGAAATACAAGAGTTGTGATTTTTATCTCTTTAGAAAAATACTAACTACAATGAAAAGCAAGAAAAGGAGGATCTAACTTCTTAGGAGATTATGGGGGACTCGTTCTGATTAACGGTCACAAGCCATATGTGGACTTCGCCATCATCCATGCAGATGAGAACAGAGGATGCTCTTGATTCGCTTGGCTTGGCTATAACCTAAGATCTTTAGAGGGCAAAGACCAAGAGGAGGTCCTATGTCCAATAAAAAACTAAGTAGACAGGCTGAAAAGCCACGTCTAAGCCATTGGAGGCAGAAGGAGAAGGGAAGGACCTTGGGGGGGGGGTATCCACCCAAGGGACTTTTGTCACCTTGTAGTGGTGGCCGGTGCAGAACTTTCGCAGAGTTAATTTTCTCTTTTTCTTTCTCTGGATTTTCTATGCTTTTTTCTGATCTCTGGTTATTTTTTTTTTATCTTTTCTTATCTGGAATTCTTTGGAATGCTCTCCTATTTATAGGCTCTTGGTAGCCATTTAAGAGCGTGTATGGGCTTTTATTGTCATTAAGCCGCATAATGGGAGGAGTTACATTCCTTTATTTTGTAAGTCCTTTTTCTTGGCTTCTGACTGGCTGGTGGAGATTGAGGGCATTTAATCGCCATGATGGGAGGAGTTTCATGGGTTAAATGCCATGAATCAATTGACTTGTAACTCCCATTTACTTGCTTCTGATTGGTCCATCCAAAGAAATGAATTAATGACTGCAATAAAGCTAGTCAATTAACCGCATTAAGTGGTCGCTAAGCAGTTGAAGAGTCGCGGGCCGTGCCGCGTCTTTTGGGATTCTTCTGGCGAAGATCATCGATGGATCTTCATGTAGATCGACATCGGATGCCCATGTAACTTCAGGTATTGGTTGCCAACAGCGGGTCGGTGCCATCTGTCCTGTCGATTTCTCGATCGGTCGGGTAGAAAGCACACCTTTTTGGTTGACCAGTTGGCGATCAATGTTGATTTTGATACTCTTGACGATTGACCAGTGATTTTGACGGATGTCATAGGATTTGGTGTCTCAATAGTATGAATTTAGAAAATCCCAGGAGTCGGAAGCTTCGAATCGCGAAAAAACGATGAAAAACGGGCTTTCCGGGGCGAACACGGTGATTCCGGGCCAAGGTC
The DNA here is from genome assembly GCA_012931725.1 of Litsea cubeba. Taxonomy (NCBI): domain Eukaryota; kingdom Viridiplantae; phylum Streptophyta; class Magnoliopsida; order Laurales; family Lauraceae; genus Litsea; species Litsea cubeba. The sequence continues at coordinate 34,976,315 of CM022955.1, read as the reverse complement.
ACAGGGGTCTGCGACCCTAGGTGGGATTTTTCCCCTTCTGTCCCGTTTTACGGCTGTCCCATTTTGCGGCCGTTTTTAATGTTTTTCGATTCTTTTTTCTTCTGTATTTTTTTGAAAATTTTTTATCATTTATTAGCCTGATTTCCCTATAGAAAACTTGACGAGGATCCTTGCATTTTGGGGTGCAAAGTTTCCAATTTTTCGGGAAAGTCGAAGACTTTGTCGCGCAGAGCTGCCGATTTTCCGTCAGAAGCTGAAACGGGACCAAACGATGTCAGAATGACCTAAAATTTGGGGTGAGGCCTCTTGAGCAATAAATAAGATCAACCATAGGCATTTGTTTGAGTTTTGAAGCCGTTTTAGGTCCTATCGCTAGTAGATTTATTTTTGTCGCGAGAGGGATGTCGCGGTTTGATGTGCGGTCAACCGATGTTCGATTCATTTGAAATTTGATGGGGAACCTATTGGAGTCATTTTGAGATGATCCATAGGTCTGTCTTGGAAATCATGGTCCCGGGGAACTTTGTCACCGAGAGGCCTGATTCGGCTTCCGAGCGTCAAAGTCTGGTCAAATGTTGTCGAAATGACCTGAAACTTGACGTGTATCCCTTTGTAAGCATTTTGAAGCCGTCCATGTGCTCTGTCTAATGAGTGATGGCCTCGGTGGTTCTCACCGCCGAGAGGCTTGATTTAGCTGTTCGAGGGTTGATGTAGGGTCAAACGTTGTTGGTTTGACTTAGAACTTGACGTGGAGCCTTTTGGATGTATTTTGAGACCATCCACATGCTCTGATCGAAGATTTTGTGTCTCTGATGCTTTCACTACCGGGAGCTCCTTTTCAGCTGCCGAAGAAGCGAAGTTAGGCCAAATAATTTTGAAATGGCCCGAAACTTCTTGTGTACTCCTATTTTGGCTGTCTTGAAGGATCTTGCAGTTTTTATTTGATTCTTACAAGATTTGAGTTTTTGGAAGTAGCATTGCCTATTTATGGCAGGTTGCGACTTCATATAGCTTTTTGGATCTTGAAGAAGCAAAGTGACATTTTTGGTGTCAATACTACAAGCGTACCTCGTCGATTTGTAGATCTTCCAATCCGGATGTTCAGCAGGCCTGGGAGAAGGTCCAGTATGTTGAGAGAAATCTTAAAGAGTGCAACTCCCAACAGAGATGAGATGAGGTAGCGACTGATCGCTCTCAAGAATGAAGGATTCTATATGATCATGGTAAGTAATTGTCCTTAGGTGATGGACGATTATAGGGTTTTGCCCAAGCCTACCTTCTTCTTTGGTGTTGCAGTCCTTGACGATGTGACATACCAGAGGAGATGTTTTCAGTTCTCTTACACAGCTGGTGGTGAAGTGAAAACTGTTGTTACCTGGTCGACGTTTGATCGCACCATCTCGATCATGAGTCTTTGTCCCACGTGCCCTAAGAGGGAAGATCCTCCAAGTTGGGTGAAAAGGACAAATGATCAAGACCGGGGTTTTTGCTGGCGGTCCTCCTGGATATATAGAGAAGCCGCCTGCCGACATGGATATATTGATGCCCGCTAGTGGCTACTAGGGCTCTGATTATCCGTCGGTCAATTTGGGACTGGTGGGCCTTGGTATTTTCAGCGGTGACGGTAGCAGTTGGGTGAAGCCTTTTTGTCACACCCCGAAATTGGGCCCTGCAGTGATCTGATCTCGGGATGCAAAATTTTTGAATTAATTAAAACTTTTGATTTCCCAATAGCCGTGTGGAAGAGGGTCACACATTTCTACACAATATGAATATTTCGCAGGAGCTAATCATGGTGTTTGTTAGTTTTATGGTCTCAATACCAGCATATGATGTAGTAAATTGATTCATTTCTTTATTAATCAATATATTCATGCTTTCCATTTTATGAGATGAATGGTGTTTAATTATATACTTGCACATAACCAATACAAATGACATAATGGTTCATGAGATGAACCGGAGTCCATAAGTATACTAGATATAATACATGTGTATGGATGAGATCCACATACGGGAGACATGTATAATAAATCTTATACTTGAATATCTTCACAACCAGTGATGAGACTGGACATCTCATACTGACAAGGTTGCAGCATTTTGATCACTATGAGATAGTGTGATTTGTCTCGATCACCAAAATGAGAGATTCTGGATCATAATGCTGGTACATTGGATGTATTGAAGGACCATGAGAAGCACCTTATAAACACTGTCTTTATATAAAGGTTTGCTCTCATAATTCCCTAGCAGTAAACTCTCAATCCTGAGACATTAATGAACTCAAGTTTCTATCTATTCATTTGCTTTGAGTCACCAATGAGTGAGGCCAACTGTAGGTCAACACCTCGGTGATTTGGGTACATGGTAGTAGAGCTGTGGGAACATTCAATGGTCAAGATGAAATCTATCTCTAATATCCCCTTGTGCTAATTAATGGATTTAATCATTGGTAAGTGTACACCCATTCCAATTAAGAGTTAATTGGAAAGGTTCCTTTGATCATTATAATTAATTGGGGCTCAAGGACGATAAGATATGGATCTAGTTTGGAAGACAGGTCCAATTGATCCATGGATATTGATGGAGGGGCCTACTTGTGGTAATAGGAAAGTTTAGGGTCTTCTATGTAATTTCCTAAGGGCACGTTTGGTAAATGTAGAAGAATCCTCTATTTAGAGGATTCTCTCCATCTCCAAAGAAGGCCACAATCCTCTAGTAGGATTCCCAAAGAGAATTCCATGTTTGGATAGAGGGAGGATTCCTACAAATTGTAGAATATATAATCCAATGGTTATAAATATGTTTTATAAAAATTTTCAAAATTCATGAAAAATCAAGACCTTAACTTTCACCTCAAAGTACCTTGTGGTCATCTAGAAAATATGAACGGTTCTGATTGTGCAAAGGGGGCCCACAGGAATAAGAATTTAATATTTTAGTACATGGATTTTTTTATAAATATCTCAAGATTTAAGAATGATCAACGGTTGAAATTTGGTCAAATAGCCGTGTTTGGCCTCCTAGAAATAACTACTGGTTCAGATCATGATTGTGGTGCCCACAGGAACCAGAAAATCGAAAAAAAGGGACTGGATTTAATCCCGTTTTTAGGCCCACAACATATCAGAAATTTCCATCGAACGGTTCGGATGTTTATGCAAATATCTCAAGATCTAAGATGAATCAACGGTTGAAATTTGGTGAGCTAGCCGTTTTGGACCTTCTAAACACAATCATCGGTTCAGATCTTGATTGTGGGGCCCATAAAAACCAAAAAATCACAAAAACCGGACTGCCCTATATTAGCGTCCAGAATCACTGTAGCTCCGCAAATCCATGAATGGGCAGAATCCACGGATCCAATGGGGGGAGGTCTGACTTGCCAAATATTCAATAGGGTGGATTTCTGCAGTCCATCATCTTAAAATCCATGCTGAACCAAACGTAGAAAATCCGCGGGATCGTGGATTTTGGGCGAGGATTCCTGCGCTCAGACCGTTGCCAAACATGCCCTAAGACTGGAGTTCAATTGCATTTATATAGTGGAATTATTTGCAATTAACTGTGGGCCCGGATTGCACATGAGATGTGGGGTCACGTGTCCCAGTTGGAGCCAGCTTTCTAAGGAATCCCTAGTGGTCCCCACGCTAGCCCAAGTTACTAATTCTACTTAAACTCTAAAAAGAAGGAATTAGAAAGATACTATTTCTATTTGAAGTGAGACTTCTAAAAGTGGTAATAGTAAAAGAAGATAGTTACTAATTATAATGGAAGTATGACTTCTAATTAATAATTAGTAGGAGAGGGTGTTATGGGTTATAAAAGGAGAGGCTTATGGGCTGGACGTCTATACTCACTTCCCTCCTTGGAATTCATGCCCACCTCTCCTTGTGCAAGTGTTGCACAACAACCTTTTCTAGTTCTAGTTCTCCTTCTAGTTGCTTAGAGTTTCTAGTAGTTTTCTTTAAGAGATCCCACCCATCTCCTTGAGAAGAGAATTTGATAATGGGACATAGCGTGGAAGATCATAAGGTGTTGGAGATCTTACTTTGATTAAGTGAAAGCGTTTCATCTTCAAAGAAAGTAGCAACTTCTCCATTAGAGCCCAACCGAGCTCCAAAGGTATAATCTACTTCCTTATATGATGTAGATTTATTTGTTGCATGTTTGTTACTGATTTTCTATCTCTTATATAGATTGTATTACTGATCTTGATAGATGAGATTGAGTGTTTGCATCTTGGACAGATTGGTAACCTTCTGGATAGATTATCCCTGCATCAAGTGGATCAAAAGTTTTTGAAACCTATCCTAGAGGCCCACCTAATTTCCAACAGTTTGCAACTCGGAGCCCGTAGCCATCGGATTCCGTGTCGCACTCAGCCATTAACATAAAGCCATCAAATTAAGGCTTATAATCAAACTTGTACAAATCATAAATAAAAAAACATTGAGCTGGCATTAACAAGAGAATTTATTCCCACATAAGTATTAAAGTTACAAATTAAAAGGTATATTGATTACAATCCCAAAGGAAAAGGCTAATAAAAGCCATCCAAAAATAAACAATTAAACAAATATTAATCCCAACCAATGTTACGAACTCTGACGCCAACCTTGACATCTATATGACATCAATGGGCAGACTCTCGCGTTCAACCGGTGGCTCAACCGCCTCCTCCGCTCAAACATCTAAAAAAAAGGCAAAGAGATTGGAACCTGGCACCAAACAAGAGGGTCAGACACAACGGTCTGGCAAGCCAATAGACAGATAATATAATGCTAGGCATTTATAAAACATTATGAAATAATTGTAAATTCATTTAGAAATTCTAAACAATAATAGGGACGAATCATGTTAAAATGATTGAAAAACTGAACATAAATATCAGAGCAATAAAGTATAGTATCCGAAACATAAATATCTTAAAAGAGATAACAAATTGATTAAAACATTGACAAACCACATATAACTATATTCTCCTATTACCGAAGTAACAAGAGCAGACAGAGACCGTAGCCACTACTCGTGGGACCGGAACGAACAAAGTCGTTATCAAATAGAACCGTAGCCACTACATGTGGGACCGAAAACAGAATCAAAACCGTAGCCACATACAAGTGGGACCGGCAGAACAGAACTGTTGCCATGGTCGGTACAAACAGAATCCAAGTTGCAGCTGGCAGATAAATTAAAGATCCCAAGTCGGGTGATCAGCCCGACACGGTGACCTAAGCTTAGTGGTGCCTTTTAATTTCAAAAGCTGAGTCGATACAAATCAAATCATAATATTTCATTTCTGAAATCGATAAAAGGACTACTCCTTGACAAAAACACACTGAATATACTCACAAATCTGAACAAATCTGATGAGTAGCCTCATCGACGTATTTTCGAACGTGGCGAACCACTCAAATCTCTTTCAAATCAATTATAGAAAATATACAAATCTCTATGGCGAACCATTCAAATACTTTTCAAAGGTGGTGAATCACTAAATTACATTTCAAATCGATCTATAGAAAACATATGAATTTATGTGGCGAACAACTCGATCCATTTACAAAACAATTTGTAGAAAATATACAAATTCATGTGGCAAACCACTCAGATTCATCTCAAAGTGATATATAAAAGAATTCATATAAAGTTCCCGAACTTGGAATAGAGTAGTGTGCAATGGTCCAGTGATTTACCCAAGATTGTCTTGATGTACACTTAATCCCCTAAAGGTTTACAAAGAATAACAAGTTTGATGCCAATGAAAATACACAACATTTAAGTTATAAAGTGTGCATCAAGACTAGCAAAATTTCCCGGGTAAAATTTACATCAATACCTTCCTTCATTTATCCATCCAAATTTGCACATATCATAATGTTACAATTCTTTTTATTTGTTCATGAATATCCAAGCCTTAGTAGTAGTCAAATAGGCCTAAAATTCATCGAGGAAAGGAGGTTAAAATGGGCATTAAACAGGCTGACAAAGGACCCACAAACAGCCCTCGAATAAGGTTGTAAATGGACCCAAAATTGAGCCCAGGTCCGCTCGAGCGGACCCCATCCAAAACCTGGGCCGCTCGAGTGGTCCATTGGGTCACTCGAGCGGACCCAATTCTATTTGGGTCCATTCGACGTGCAGAATTCTGCACTTTTGCACCCATTTGTAGGTCTCTTTCCCTCCTTTCTTCTACAATGATTTCTACACTTCTTTGAGCTTCTCAATGCTACATAGAATCCATCAAACACATTCACACACTAATTTATCCCATTCCATCAAATAAGAATCAAGTGCAAATGTTACTTTCTTCAATCATTAAGATACAAATCTAAAATAAAAAAAGGTTGACCCAAAGAAGATGAATCCAAGAACATAATTTCTTAAGATAGACATATCAAAGAAGTTAATAATAAAGACTTTCATAAACATTTCAAGATGAAACCATAACATGTAATGACGAAGAAACAAATGAATTAGAAGTTCATAGAATCATTCCCATTAAACAAATCACATATTAATTGAGATATTAACTTGCCTCTAGTCAAGATGAAGAAGAAGTCAATCAAAGATGGCCTCAATTAAGACTCTAGCTCCAAATCCACAAAACCCCCAAAATAATCCAAGAGAAAGCCCTAGAAATCAATCATTTGCAAACCTCAAGAAAACCCTTTGCATGAAAGGAGAAATCACTCTAAATGGTTTGAAAAACAAGAATCTCAAGCAAGAAATGCCATTGCTAACCTTTTGGTATTCCAAACAAGAAGAAGGGCTTTCAGAGGAGGGTTGTTCTAGCTCAAATCTTTTGAAAATGGTATCTTTGGAAAACCAAGAGGAAGGAGAAAAGATTGACGAAGATAGATCTCCAAGTAGCACTAAAAAATGGCTCACATAAGAGGAGAGAGAGTGGCTGGAAAAAGGGTTCCAGCCCTAGCTGGAATTGTTGCAGGAAAATAAGATATGAAAGAGAGAAGAAAAGAGCCCAGACCTTTTTATAAAGGGGGCAAGTGGGTCCCAATGGGCCCCAAGGTTCAAGTGGTTAACATTGACATTTGTGCATCCCGAACGAAGACAACGAAGAAGACAAAATTGCTTGTCAAAAAATCTATTTTCTAAAAAGTATATTTTTACTAATTTCTGAAATTTTCAAAATTTATGGACAGAATTAGTGAAAATGTCATTTTTGCCCCCTTTTCTCGAAAAGCGTGATTTCTGAGCATTAAATCAAAATGGTCAAAACATGAAAGTTGTTTATAACAATAAAATGAATCAAAACAAATAAAATTTGGGATTTTTAGAAATCAAGAGTAATTTCTCTCAAAAATACATTTTACAAAGGCCTGGTCAAACTAAAGTCAACGGTCCTCAAAACTCTCCAAGGTTATGAAAAATCTAGTCAAACTCAAAAACAAAGTCAAACCAATTCTAATCTCATTTAAAAAGTTAAAACACAATTAAAACAATGCTAAACAAAAGAATTGGGGGTCGGGGTCTTACACTTTTCGACTTCGTGGCAGTTTCAGTGCTGACTCCGAGTGGAAGTCGTGGACTGATCGTGTCCTGTTGATTGGTGGCGCCATTTTGAAGGAAGCCAGAATTTTTGACGCGGTCCGTGCCTTTAGGGAGACCGTGAACTTTTCCGACGAGGCCTTCATGGCTATGTTGGAGTCATTTCTTCCATAAACCAATACCTTCGTTGTCACGAATGGTGAGATTGGTTTCTCTTTGAAGGAGCTGAGCGCCATTATTGGGTTGCCTATCCTTGGCAAACTCTATGAGGAGTTTATGCCTATCGACAGCGTCCTCGAGGAGCAATCATAGGAGTTCAGGCTACTATACTTTCAACTTGTTACTTTCTCTGATTTTTTGAAGGAGAAGGAGGGCTCGAAGGTTAGATCCAGCAGTTGGAAGAGTTCTGGCTCTTCGTTTCCCAACTTCTTTGATAGTAGGGAATCTTCTGATAGCACGACCCGGGAAGCCAGGGCTCAAGATCCAAGTTCGAATAAGATTTCGGCCATGCAAGAAGAGTTGAGGGGTTTCGTCGCGAGTACAGATGCCTTTTGCTTGACATTATGTTGTGGAGAGATCTCGCTATTTACCTCACTTATTGGCTAGGTGAGGCTATTTTTACTAGAGGAGTTGGAATGCACATCAGGCCGCATTATATCTTTCCGGCTTGTCAGATGGCGTTTGGAGAGCATCTCGCTTTAGTGCCTGCTCATTACTCCTACTTGTGCACCGAACTGCAGGCTGCTTCTTTTTTAGTTCGCCTTGGGCTCCCCATGAATAGGGTATTTTCAGCCCATATTTTCTATTCGTGGTATGTATACCACTGTCCTGGCTTCCACCGACTGGGTACTGCACATGATGATGATCCTCTCATGATTCGACTGGCTAAGGGTAAAGCGGTGCTCGAATCACTTTTGTTCGCCCTCATGAGGATCCGACGGTTTAGGGACGTCGAGATGGGACAGTCTTCAGTGAAGCTTTCTCCGGAGTTGTGGAAGAAGACTTTCGATTTTGGTGCCTCCCGTGACTCTACCAGAGCAGGGTTGGGAAGGCATACATGTTGGCATGATGGTGTACCATATACATCTTTTCATCGGCATCCAGCCGTATGTGCCTTCGCTTTGTGCTACAGTTGGGCTTTTTTCAAGGCGTTGTTGGAGTGCCTTCAAGCATGGTGAACCGCTTTGGAGATTTACAGGATGGGAGAAACGCATGGGCTTTCTATAGTGCTGAAGGCACTACGACCATGATTTCTTATCCTGTATTGTCAACTTCCCGGACTTCCGGCTTCGCGAAGTGGTTCGTGGAGAGCTTTCTGGCACACCGAGGGCTTTCCAAGAAGGAGCTTGATGTGAAGCTATCTTCTGGAAAAGGTATTGGAAAGTCGGATGGCGTCTAGCAAGCGGAAGTTTTGGCCTTCCTTTCTGGAGAGAAGCACAGATAGGCTTTCTCGGTGACCAGGGCGTCATCGGTTCTAAAGTTGTCCGGGAAGTACCTGATGAGTCCTTAGAGCAGCTATAATAGGAGGAAGCTGAGTTTGATGCTTGGATGCAAGCGGCACAGAGGCGAGCTTCCGTGGAGTCCACTGGGAAGAGCCGACCATCCAGTGAGGAGTCAAGTGGGAAACCTAACTCTGACAGTGGGGCAGGTTCTTCTAGAAAGCGAGCCCGCAGAAGCAAGAGGAAAAGGAGTCATCATCGCAGCAAGGGGCAACACGAAGACTCTCCTAATATGGAAGCTCCTCTTACTGTTGATGAGGAGGTGCCAGAGAATGCTAACGAGCCTCCAGAAAAGAGGAGCCGAGAAGAAGAGACCGTGGATGAAGGTTCATTTATTCCTCTTCCTCTTTCCGTTCCTTTTATGGGATTTTCCCATTTTCTAATTTGCTTTCTGTTTCTTCTTTTCTTTTCTTTTTAGCAGAAGAAGAAGGCTTGGCGATGCCTGAGGTTCCGACCGATGAGGCGGTGACAGATCCTGTGGAGGCACCTGAAGAAGAACCGAGGGACTTTGGAATGAATCCAGAATCACCAATTGGTATAACTTCTTTCAATTTTTTTTTTGGGTCTGTGACTTGATTTGCTAACATTTTTCTTGTCAGCTGACTTACCATAGGATTTTGATGACTTTGAACCATCGATGGACGCAAATGTTGACGATGCTTTCGATGAGTTCATGGAGGAAGAAGGTATTCCGCCAGTCGTTGAAGAAGGTACTTTATAGTAATAACCCTGATAATGTCTTTTAAATAGGATCATATTCATACCTTTTTGTGTTTCATTGGCAGGTTTTGAAGTGACAGAAGAGAATCCATCGCTTTCTTCAGAACTAGACCAAGGGATGCTAGAGGTTGATCCGGAGGTAGAGACTCCTACAACCAGTTCTGATACGGCAGAGGCGAGGACTCGTGATGAGATTCCTTCCCCGGTGCCTCCAATTGGAAAGAGTTCTTTTGTTACTCTTCCAATGGGGCATGATATAAGCAGCCGGCCGACGGAGCGGGGTGAATCTTCATCTAGGCCATCTCTTCTATTTGCGAAGAAGGTGCTGGCATGAGTTTTGGGCTCTCGGATCGAGACTCTCCTTTCCGGACACTTGGTTGCCGGATTTGGCATGATCCAGCATGTGCAAAGATTCTCATTGATTCCGAAGAAGTTGGTCTGGACGTCAAAGGTGCCAGGGCTATCGTTGATAGGATCGTTGCACTGGGTGACAAGTGGTTTGAGACCATGGCTTTCCCTGATGGTGACTTCTTCAATGAGATGTTCCAGGATCCTGCTAATAAGGCTCAATCTGACTTAGATGAGACTACACAGAGCCGGAAGCAGTTTGTCCGGGAGAGGAACTTAGAAGAGTTAGCCGTCATCGGGCCGAGGAATGACATTACCATCCTTGATAGAGAGGTCGTCGAGGCTAAGCAACGTCTTGAGCATTTGGAGGCACAAGTCACGGCCAAGTGGGTTGCTATGATAGAGATTCGTGATAGGGAGAGTGCTCTGATTCGCCAAGTTGCAGATGTCGATCGAGTTTTCAAGAGGAGGACTGAGGAAAACAAACGATGGCGAGATGCTTGGGATAAGCTTCTAGGTGTAAAAGATGGATTACGGCATTCTCCAGCATCTCATGGAAAATTCCTGAAGCGTGCCCTGGAAACTCTGACGGCTGAGGCCAAAAGTTTGCTCGAGGAGCTGAAACTTTGGCTGGAGTCCATTTTTGGTTGAGCTCCTAATTTCTTCTTATTTTTTTGGTACCATATGTATTTTTTGGTACTTTTTTTGTAGTCCTTCTAAACACTTTCTTTCTTTATTTTTTGGTACCACATGTATATTTTTTTGGTACTCTTTTTTTTTGTTTTCCCTATGCTCACTTAAATCTTTTTGTGATGAAAGCAATTGCTAAATGGGATTTGATCAAAAGTTTGTCATTTTGTGAAAATCTTTTGTCAAATGATTGTTTTGGCATGGGAGCCAGATTTTGTTTGTGGCATGAAAGCCGATTTTGGCATGAGAACCAGTTTTTGTGGCACTGATAGCCGGTTTATGGCATTGATAGCCGGGTTTTTTTTGAAAGCCAAGTTTTGGTTTGTGGCATTGATAGCCGGTTTTGTTTTGTGGCATTGATAGCCGGTTTGGTGGCATTGATAGCCAGTTTTGGTGGCATTTATAGCCGGTTTTGGTTTTCAAAAATGCAAGTATCAACTGAAAGGCGCCTCCCTGCTGAATGGTCTTGCAAGTATCGATGGAATGTCGCATCCTTGCTCATTCGGTTGCGAGTATCGATGGAATGTCACCTCCTCGCGGATTTGGGTGCAAGTATCGATGGAATGTCGTTTCCTTGCTTTTTCAAAAATTTTGGTTTGTGGGTACTGACTTGATGTCGTTTCTCCACGAGTTTTAAAATTTGTGGTTTTCTTGAACCTTTGGGTTCTCCACAATGTTGCATCTCTACGATTTTAGGTTTCTTCGAACCTTTGAAATTTGGGTTGTGGATATCAACTGAAATGTCCACGAATATTTTTTTTTGATTTTGCAAGTATCAACAAAATGTCGCTTCCCTGCGATTTTGGAAGTGTCGAACGTGGTTCGCATTCTTCTAATTTGTTCGAGTATCGACTAAGCGTCGCTTCCTCACGGTTTTTCTGAAAAACCATTTTTTGTTTAAAGACACGAGGGTCGTAAGTTTTGACCTAAAACCATTTTAGATGTAAAAGGCAGGGTGGACTAGGGTGGAAATCCCTGAATCCGGATTTTGTTTCCAACCATGAATTTTGGGTTGAAGGATTGAAGATTTTGGTCAAGTTAGGCAGAGGCTACTAAACTTGGAATTTTTGAACAATGAAACGATGAAAGTAAGCATTGTTTGAATTTCTAGAAATTTCAACATTTGATATGAAAATTCTAAAAGGTGTGGGTTTGGAGAGCGAGTACCTGGAAATAGGTTTTGGCCGTACAAGCATTGCTTTTACCTAGTTGGGTAAGCCCTTAAGGGTAGTATAGGTTTAAGAACTTGCCGCTGATGGGCAGCATACATCTGTCACCCTCCATGTTTAGGAGTGCATATGCGCCGTTGGAGAAAACCTTGTCGAAGACGTAGGGTACCTCCCATTTTGGCTCAAACTTGCCTTTGGACTTGTGAGCGAAGACCATTGGTCTTTTTACTGCAAGAACCAAGTCACCCTTTTTGTAGGCGTGTTGCCTGACCTTCTTGTCGAAAGATCATGCCATGCATGCTTGGTAAAGTTTAATACTTTGTCGAGCTTTGAGCCGTCTCTCATCGAGATTGTCCAGCTCATGGAGTCGCAATTTGACATTGCTTTCTTGAGTCATGTCATTTTGCAAAGATACCCTCAGGGAATGAATTTGTACTTCCAAGGGTACGACAGCTTCGCATCCATAGACCAAGGAGAATGGTGTGCTATGGGTTGGTCCTCGAACGGTGGTTCGATAGGCCCACAAAGCTTCAGACAGTTTGTCGCTCCAGTATCTTTTGTGACTAGAGACCATTTTCTTGAGGATTTTGTAGAGTGTCTTGTTGAAAGCTTCTGCTAATCCGTTTGTTGCCGGATTGTATGGAGTCGAAGGACAGCTTTGGATTTTGTATCTTGACGAAATTGTGGTTCGTTATCATGGATGAATCTGTTAGGTATGTCCATATAGTCAATACAGACCCTGATCTGCCCACTTTTCTTTGTCACGGGGACAATGTTGGCCAACCATTCAGGATGTTGTTCTTCACGGATGAAGCCAACGCTTTTGAGTTTTTGAACTTCTTGTTCAATTTTATCCATCACATCTGGATGGAATCTTCTTTGGCCCTACTTGACAGGCTTAATGTCTTCTTGAAGATTGAGTTTGTGGACTGCTATTTTGGGGTCTAAACCAGGCATTGCAGCATAAGACCATGCAAAGCAATCAATGAACTCGCGAAGAAAAGCGATATACTCGGGTCACTCATCATCATTTATATTCTTGCTTATGAATAGGACGTGGGTTATCTGGTGTTCCTAAGTCTATCTTTTGAACAGGATCTTCTGTTGGAAGATTCGAAGGTGGTTCCTCCACAATATTTTCGGAGGCTTCCAACTCAATGAAACCTTCAAGGGTTTCAAGGGCATTTCCAGACCAAGGTTCTGTTCCTTTCCACGGGTCTTCTTGATCGGTAATCTTCTCAAGGCTTGCTATGAGATGGTCCCAATCGCCTGTTGAAACCAGGCCGAAGTAAGGTACTTCTTTTGGAGACGAGGGTTCTTCTGGGTCAGAAGACCACATGTCTATGCCATCAGACAATTCCTCTTCATCGTCAGAGAAATCGCACCAATTGGATGAGCCTCCTGGATCTTTGTCAGGTGACTCATCGTAAAGATATCCAGGGAGATCGATGTCTTTATGGATAAGAGATCTTGAGGCTTGGTCGGTAAGTCGACTTTTAAGCCTTTGTGTCAACTGTCTCAGAGGAGTGTCGGGATCATACCCTAACCCGTGTGAAGAATTTTCTACATGGTCGTAGAGTCTCCAATCTTCCAGCTGGCTTTTGGTCAAGGCGGGCCCCAATGGCGTGAGAATACCGTGGCCTTCTCCCAAATCGACTGGGTGTTGAGCGTCATAGCCCATTTTCTTCATAATAGCTTGTGCCACAGGACTATATAAGGATAGTTGAGGTGTACCTTCATTTTGGAAAGGTTCAAGCATGGAGTTTGAAGAAGAAGCATCTGATCTATGGATGAAGATCGGCTTTTCCTTTGCTGAAGATGCTGGAACAACGAAGGAAGCCAATGTAGGATCTTCTATGTCAAAAGATGTCTCCATTGGAGTAAGAGCAGGCTGAACTTGCTGAGTGTCAGCTTGGCTTGACGATGTGTCATCTTCTGGCTCTGAATCTGAATCCGTGTCTTGCATGATAGACACGAAAGAGACAACAAATTTGCCCCAAGACTTTTGCTTTACATTCTTCACTTTAGTCGCGATGACCAAAGGCTTTGAAGGTTTGAGGGAGATGATGAAGGGAGTTTGAATGCTCTCTTCAAATTTACTGGAGGGTTTGTTTTCTTCCAGTGATTGTTGAGGAGCCTTGCCTTTATCTTTCTGGAGGTTTTCGGCAAAGGGTGCTATTTCCTTCTCCTATTCTTCTTTTTCACCTTCATACATCTGGGAGTCTGCGAAGTGGACTTCTTTACCATCAAAGGGTTTTCTGTCCACAAAGACTCAATGTATCATGCCGTCTGTTGACACCAAAAATATCACTTTGCCTCTTCAAGATCCAAAAAGCTACATGAAGCCGCAGCCTGCCATAAATAGGCAATGCTACTTCAAAAAATCAAATCTTGTCATAATCAAACAAAAACTGCAAGATCCTTCAAGATAGCCAAAAGAGGAGTACACAAGAAGTTTCGGGCCATTTCAATATCATTTGGCCTAATTTCACTTCTCTGGCAGCTGAAAAGGAGCTCCTGGCGGCGACAGCATCGGAGACACCAAATCTTCGATCAGAGCCCGTGGATGGTATCAAAATCATCAAAAAGGCTCCACGTCAAGTTCCAAGTCAAACTGACAACGTTTGACCCTCCATCAACCCTCGAACAGCTAAATCAAGCCTCTCGGCGGCGAGAACCACCGAGGCCATCACTCATCAAAAAGAGCACATGGACGACTTCAAAATGCTTACAAAGGTCTATACGTCAAGTTTCAGGTCATTTCGACAACATTTGACCATACTTTGACGCTCGGAAGCCAAATCAGGCCTCTCGGCGGCGAAGCTCCCCGAGACCATGTTTTCCAAGACAGAGCCTATGGATCATCTTAAAATGACTCCAATAGGTTCCCTGTCAAATTTCAAGTCAATCGAACATCGGTTGACCACAAATCAAGCCGTGACATTTTCATCGCGACAAAAACAAGTCTACTAGCAATAGGACCCCAAACGGCTTCAAAACTCAAGAAAAAGCCTATGGTTGGTCTTATTTATTACTCAGGATGCTTCAACCCAAATTTCAGGTCATTTCGACATCGTTTGACCCAGTTTCAGCTTCTGGCGAAAAATCGGCAGCTCTACGCGACAAAGTTTTCGGCTTTTCCAGAAAATTGGAAACTTTTCACTCCAAAATGCAAGGATTCTTGTCAAGTTTTTTTATAGGGAAATCAGGCCATTAAATAAAAAAAATGTCAAGAAAAAATACAGAAGAAAAAAGAATAAAAAAACATCAAAAATGGCTGCAAAACGGGATAAAAAAGGGGAAATCCCCCCCAGGGTCGTAGATCCCTGCGACCCTGGCCCAGGGTCGCTAGCCCCTGCAACCCTGACCCATGGTCGCTGGTGACCATGGAGCCCGGATTCTCCGGGTTCGCCCCGGAAAGCCCGTTTTTCATCGTTTTTCACGATTCGAAGCTTCCGACTCCTGGGATTTTCCAAAATTCATACTTTTGAGGCGCCAATTCCTTTGACATCCATCAAGATCACGAGTCAATCGTCAAGAGTATCAAAATCAACACTGATCGCCAACCGATCAACCAAAAAGTGTGCTTTCTACCCGACCGATCGAGAAATCGACAGGACAAATGGCACCGACCCGCGGTTGGCAACCAGTACCTAAAGTTATATGGTCATCCCATGTCGATCTACATAAAGATCCATCGATGATCATCGCCAGAAGAATCCCAAAAGACGCGGCACGACCTGCGACTCTTCAACTGCTCGACGATGACTTAATGCGATTAATTGACTAGCTTTATTGCAGTCATTAATTCATTTCTTTGGACGGCCCAATAAGAAGCAAGCAAATGGGAGTTACAAGTCAATTGATTTATGGCATTTAACCCATGAAACTCCTCCCATCATGGCGATTAAAGGCGATTAAATACCCTCAATCTCCACCGGCCAATCAGAAGCCAAGAAAAAGGAGTTACAAAATAAAGGAATTAAACCCCGTAACTCTTCCCATTATGCGGCTTAATGACAATAAAAGACCATAAACTCTTCTAAATGGCTACCAAGAGCCTATAAATAAGAGAGCACTCCAAAGAAATCCAGATCGAAAAAAGATCGAAAAAATCACCAGAGAATTAGAAGAAAAAATCAAACAACTCCCAGAGATCAGAATCAGATCAGCTTCCAAGCACAGAAAATCCAGAGAAAGAAAGAGAGAGAACTCTGCGAAAGTTTTGTACCAGCCACTACTACAAGGTGACAAAAGTCCCATGGGGGGTACCCCGCCAAGGTCCTTGCCTTCTCCTTCTGCCTCCAATGGCTTAGATGTGGCTTTTCAGCCTGTCTACTTAGCTTTTTATTGGACATAGGACCTCCTTTTGGTCTTTGTCCTCTAAAAACCTGAGGTTATAGCCAAGCCAAGCAAATCAAGAGCATCCTCTGTTCTCATATGCATGGATGATGGCGAAGTCCACATATGGCTTGCAACCGTAATCTGAACGGGTCCCCCACAATCTCCTGAGAAGTTAGATCCTCCTTTGCTTGCTTTTCATTATAGTTTGTTTTTTTCCAAAAGAGACAAAAATCACAACTCTTGTCTTTCATTATTGATAAGAATTGTAAATCGGCTATAAACGCCAAAATCGGCTATAAACACCAAAAATCAGCTATAAATGCCAAAATCGGCTATAAATGCTAAAAATCAGCTATAAATTCCCAAAAGTCGCCTTTCACGGCAAATCAAGAAAAATGTCTCTTTTCTTAAATATATGTGCAATGGAAACTCGAAATAAGTTGATTTCCTTTTTACTTGCGAAGATCGATCTCCGGATCACCACTTACAATTCCAAGTAAAAATAGAAAATCTAGCACACCCACACAAAAAAATGTTGATACCCGCTTCTGCCCCCCAGTTACGAAAAGGTTGTACCCCACAGACTCCCACGTCTGCCAACCTCGGTAGAACCGAGCCATGAACCCGCGGTCCATAATCGTCGTTGTCGACGAATTTGATGCATTGGTGTAGAGTTGAAGGGACAACACCATTCTCTTGTATCCAGTGGCGTCCGAGAAGGATGTTGTAGCATGAAGGGGTTTTTATTGGATACACAGTGACCTCAGAGATAAGATCACCGATTTACATCTTGAACCTAATTTTGCCGATTGGCCTTTAAGTACTCCCATCGTATCCAAAAATAGATACAGATGTGTGGCTCAACTTGCTGGGTGGGATGCCCAACTCTTCGAGAGCCGAAGTGGAGATGAGGTTGAGTGCAGAACCTGAGTCGATCTGAACTCTATGCATAGGCATTTCCTTGATGTACCCTATGAAGTACAGGGGTCGGTTGTGCCTTGTTTCGCAAAGTAAGAGGTGTTCCTTTATGAAGGCGATGGTTGCACTTGCTATGTTTTGAACCGAGAGGCATTCGATGCATGATCCCTCAGTTTTTTTCTTTTCTCCCTTTGATAATGTTTCTGAGTTTTTGACCTGGTAGTCCATTTCAATTTGGAGGACTTGCAGGGCATGTTTGTCGACATCCTCATTCAGCTTTTGTAATTGAAATGAGATTATCACGAGTGCCCGTAGACATTCGTAATAAGTCTAGGATGCGCAAACATTCAAGTATGTGCTTGAAGTGTTCGATCAAGTCATACTTGAAAGCCTCCTTGGGGCCTGCATGTTCATCATTGTTGCCACTAGGGGCACTTACAACATCTTTTCCCGAAGGATTTACATAAGTAAAGGAAGATTGGTTGTAATTTTTGTGGTAGTCTCGGCCAGAGCGGGTGCCTCTACCAACTTCGAGAGCTTCTTGAGAATGATCTTCATTGGGAAGATTGTCTTCAGGATCAAGAGGCTGTCGTTTTTCATTTACCAGAATTGATATCCTTAGTGATTGTGTTGCATGGAGCATTTTCTAGGATCAAGTCCTGAACAGCATCTGGCAACTTTTCTTCTCTGTTGATCAATTCATCATCCCAAGCATCAATAGCTGGGGTTTCTTCATGATGATTAGTCGCAAAGAGTGTGAGTTCTGAAGTCACAGTCTCAGGAGAAGAAGCCTGAGAGGGTGTTGTCTCGGTGCAAGTCATACGAGAAATGGTAGCTCCAGAAGATACATTGCTAGGCGTCGTCGGACTATAAGTGATCTCATTAGACGAGGCTTCGGAAGAGCTATAATCCCGAATTATTACATTACAGGCAGCTCTGACATGAGATGTTGCCTGTTCAGAGTCAGACTCATCCTCGGATGTAAGAGGATCGTCTATCCTGTGATTTTCTCCATTTTCAGGAGTTAAGGGAGGATGTACCTGATTGTCTTCAGGGACTTCCGGCTCTGGATTGCAAGGAAGCTCGTTGACACGGCCTTGCTCTTATTCTAGAGCGAGGTGCTGCAAGATCGTTGCATATTCCTTAAGATCAGGCATGGGAGCCAAATCTTCTTCTTCGTCTGCTCTTTGTGGTTCAACATGGTTGATTTCCACTGGAGCAACAACGAGTGCCGTGTCAACAACATTTTCTTGTACAACCTCTTGGTCTTCTTCGTCATTAGACCAGGATCCTTGTGGCCGTAAGGGGTTATACCAGATTACTGGCATAAGGTGAGTTTCAGGAATCCATTCTTCATCGGAGAGATATTCTCCTATTTCAACCGATTCCTTCCACTCGTCGGTGTAGTTGGACTCGTATCCATCATCGGTGTCACTGGACTCGTATCCATCAATGGAGAATCCAGCTACCGAATTGCAAGAGTATGATGCCCCCTGCATGGCTTCTTCTCTGAATTGAGGTGGCATGAAATCACTGAGAGTGAAGTTTCTTGCCCCCTTTGAAGTCTCTGGAAGGGACGTTTTTGTTGCCCCCAGTGAAGCGGTAAAGGAGGCCTCTGCCTTTTCATGGACTTCTTGTTAGAGTTTTTATTTTGTTGCAATTTGATTGGATGCATTCATTGTCATAGCTTGTCCTCTCTCTCATTCATGCTCTCCTTATCTTAGGATCCTCATGCATATTTTGCTACCATAAACTTTGTTTTTATTTGAAAAAACCTTCAGAACTTCGGATTTCTGATTGTATAGCTTGTCGGTCAGACTGTCGGTCCTTGTCGGTCAGCCGACATAGGAACCGAGACCAACCAACGGCTCTGTCGGTTCCATTTCCAGAGAGCTTCAACTTCAGATCTTCTTAGTCGGTCAGATCGTCGGCACATGTCGGTCAACCGACAGTGCATAATTCTTCAGACCGAGACCTCGTCGGTTCCAAAAACAAAGAGCTTCATTTTCAGCATTTTTGCTCTGTCGGTTCCGATGTTGGTTTCGTGTCGGTCGACCGATGATGTCGGTCAATCCACAAAGTGTTTTTTGGTCAGCAAATTTTTCAAAAATATAGCCGTTGGCTTGTGACCGTTGGGCTGTCGGTTGACTGACACCTAGTTGTCGACTAACCGAGAGCTATCCGTTGGGAGCACTTTTTCTATAAAAAGTGACTTTCTCTTTGGGTAAAGTTGCTGATTTTTTTGACAACTTTTGAGGCCAAAAGAGAGGAACTTTTCAAGTGCTTTTCTAAAGAGATTATGGAGGCATTCCACTTTTTCAATCTTTGATCTTTAAAATGGGTGTGCTTTCTAAATCTCTATTTCAATTTCATGCTTAGTTTCTTCATCCTTGTTTTTCCTTTAAGCATGATCAAATTGTTAGCTCTCTTCTTAAGATGTTGTTGTGTTTCATAACATGCCTTGATCTTTGAAAACTTTCAGCTTTATAAAATCAACATATGACTTTTTCATTCACATGTGTTTTTTAACCTTTGTTTTCAAATCTAATTTGTCAATCTTAAAATTGCACTCTCTCTTTTCAAGTTTGATCTTTTGAAACACATGTGTTTGTCATTCAACTCTTTCTCATACATATGATTATCATCTTTGTATCATTCGAAGTGTCATCCTTTTAAAAGAGAAAGAGTGCTTTCTAGTTCATGCATTAGTCATAAACTTTATCATTCATATGCATGCTCCTAGCAGTTGAGTTTTCATTTTCTATTCAGTCTATCTAGATGCAATACATTGTGTTTAATTTGTTCTCTCATCCATGAATAAATAGGCATTTTATTCAAGCGAAAATTCTATGTTGTAAAGGTTGGTGTTTAGCCTTGAAAAGCATTTGTTGTGATGCAAAGGTTTATGCTTATCCTTGAAAAGCATAGTGATGAGATTGTAAGGTTTGAGGTGATCCAAAACCTTAAATTGATGAGTGGAATCCGGTAGGGTTACCGGGAGTGGATGTAGGCAATTTGGCCGAACCACTATAAATTGTTTGTGTTATGGTGATTGATGTTTAGCTCTCTTCTTATGATTGTTGATTTTATGTTTGGTTGTGAGATTGATTAGAGATTGTAGTTGTTTTTTTATTATGAATGCATAACTTAGAGATTCTTCCTATTCTCAAGCTAATTTACCATCATCAAAGCATAAGTCACCTAAAAACTAAAATGTTTAAAACTGCTGTAGATTTTTAGAAGTTATCCTATTCACCCCCCCTCTAGGATTCGATCTTAAACTTTCACTTCTTGTTTTGGCTGGGTCTTCTCTTGTCGTTTGAGCTTGAGGAGATATTTCCTAGCTTGCCTTCGCTGTTGAGTTGTAGGCTTTATTTTCACGACCTCCCAATTTTCATCTTCTAGGAGTCGGGATGTACCCATATGGGTTGTCCGTCTAGTGTCGGGTAGGGAACCAGTTCTTCGGACATTTGAATTATGTTTATTGGCTCGAAGGAAGTAGTGATCTTCTTCTTCGGTGATTTTGATGTTTGTCCACATGACACCATATTGACGGAGGAAGACCTGTAGTTTTTGTCAAAGGTGATGACTCCATTTTTCCACATCTCTTTTATCTTCTCTCACAACGAAGCATTGATTGAGAGGATGCGAGATCATCTGGTGGTATGGACAGTGCCGAGGATTGTTGGTTTTGCCAACATCACCCTGTCTTTTGGGTTCAAGCAAGGTGAGCTTGCCGTTTTCCACGAGAGCCTCGAAGATTTCATCAACATCTTCATCGAACGGGTATTTCTTTTCCACTCGCTCTTTGAAGGCATCAGAGAGTTCAGGGCTCTTACCTGCAACTTTGTTTTCAGCTTTCTTTGGTGGCTGAGGAGCTTACTTGGTTTGCATATTGAGGACCTCTTTCTTCTTTGGTTTAGTGATTGCAATGGCGGTTGGATCCTTCCTCGATGATTTCTGATTGTTGAGGTCTTTGATCACCGTTTCAGCCTCCATGGATGCTTTTAGGAGTTCTCCCAGGTTTTTTCATTTGTTGCCGATGATCATGGAGTGAATTCTAGATCTCATGTTGTTTCGGCAGATGTCGACTAACGACGCTTGTGGCAGTGCATCCGAACATTTGTATGCCATTGCTTTCCACTTGTGAATGAGTCGTACGTTGACTCATTCTCCCCCTATTTTAGGCTGCAGAACTGAGCCATAGTAGCGGGATGATCCTCACCTTTGAAGTGAGTCAGGAAGCGTGTCTCTAGCATGGCCCAATTTTGGATGGAGTCCTTCGGTAAAGTGGAGTACCAGTCAAAGGCCGTACCTTTTAGGGTACTTGCAAAGAAGCAGATCTTGAGTGCATCTTGATCCGCGATAGCTCCC
This sequence comes from Litsea cubeba, assembly GCA_012931725.1. Lineage (NCBI taxonomy): Eukaryota > Viridiplantae > Streptophyta > Magnoliopsida > Laurales > Lauraceae > Litsea > Litsea cubeba. The sequence continues at coordinate 34,954,738 of CM022955.1, read as the reverse complement.
GTCAAGATTTTGAAGTGGATGACGTGCTGTCTGGCTTACCTTTTCCCCATATATGTTTGGAAAGTAGGATGTTTGAATTTTGTAGGGAACGGGACCGAGTCCATCCATAAGGGATATGGTGGCTTGATCCCATGCTCCTTGAGTATATCCTCTTCTTTTGCTTTGGCAAGGATACTGTCTATGTCCATTTTAGTAAGGGCGCGTGACTCATTTTCTTCTCCATTGACCTCATCATCTTGAAGATTCAGATGAGGTTCATTGTTCGCCTGATTTTGGAAGGCCGGAGAAGGTTTTCCATCAGAGTTTCAAGCCTCTGTTGGCCTTGTTCCAACTGTTGGATGCGTGTGAGCGCATCATCTTGAGGTGGATTGCGAGGTGGTGACTTAGAATTTGTAGCCAGGGCGTTCATCCCTCGAGATTCGAACGAAGAAACTGTCCTGATGACTGAACTAGGGCTCATTCTTTTTAATTAAGAGCTTGAGAAAGGATCCCTCTATCATCCTTTGCTTGAAGGAGCAGGGGATTCTTCTGGATGTCTTCTTGTCCTCGAGACGCTACAGGTCATCGGACGTCGGACATGGATTTTTGCTGCTGCCTTTTGGCGTCTTCTGGTTTTTCCAACCATATGGACAACAGTAATTTGGTCGGGTCTTTCTTTTTCGACCCATTTGTGAGAGGCTTGAGGTGTAGGAGGCTGGGTCATTTGCTTCTCTAGTCTCTCTTGTCGATACGACGCGCGGCGGCGTATACGACGAGCAATTTGAGCTTCGGTTAGCTCTGGCTGGGCTTTGACAATGAAGGATGTGCTCCTTCGGGTGCAGCAGCCGAGCCTGTCTTCTTTGTAGCTTGGCAAGGACAGGATGCGAACCCGGTCCTTCGCCTGTTGTAGTGAGGCTTTGAATTTTTCGAGCTCGGCCCCTATAGAGATGAAGGGTCGAACTGAAGGATTGTAGGCCTTAACAGGTGCATTAGAGGCCTAGTGATGCATGACTTGATTTTGGGTTTGTAGGAACAAGCCAGCTCATGTAGGGTTGACTTGGTTGTCAAGCTGGAGACGGGTCTCTCCCCTTTCAAGTAAGCAAGAGGGTAGAACTGGTTCTCCTTGAGTCGGGCTAGGTATGCTAGCTTGGTAGATGTTTGGGACCTTCTTTGTTTTGGTGAAGGTCTTGGGGACCAAGTCTTGAGATAGACCTGGTTGTTTGCGGGTCGAGGCTTCGCGGAGGTGTCGCGGGCTTCGGGCTTTTTGGTGTTCGCCTTTGGTGTCACGGTTGTGACACTTTGAGAGGTGACCTTCTGCTTCTTGGAATAAGCAATTTGTTCTTCGGGAAGTGGGTATGGTCCCAGCGTCCCAAAGACGATAGTCCGAAGAGTCGAGGTCAACCTGAAGTCAAGAGAGTTGCCGAGGGAGTTGACGCTTCGGCAACTGATAGGGCGCTTGTAAGTGTGCATGGTTTGCTTCTGTTGAAGCATGAGATGGTGCTTGTTCTCATCAAAAGTAATGGTCAAGGAAGCTGCCATTGTTAGTTTTGAAAATTTCTGAAACAAGACCACATCCATTAGTAATCACAAGAATATAATGATCATAAATGGAAAATTCTATGGTTTTGTCTTTTCAAATTGCTCAAGGGACATGACCCAAGAGACATGAAGAAGGCAAAAGGCCACAGATGGTACAATTGTTCTGATCGCAAGTATGGTGAGCCCAGAGTGAGCATTCCAGTGACTGCTAGAAGCAATTATGAACCTAAATTTGACTGATTGAGAAGCAGAGCTTGCTGGAGGTAAGAAGAATATAAGGTTGGATTTACAAATGTGCCAGTCGCAAATACAGTAGACCCTGAAAGGGCGTACCAGTACCGCTAGGCACAAATGTTTGGAGACCGCATCCATGAGATGAGATTCTCTATTTTGAAAGGTCATGATTGGATTCATCAAAGAGAGCAGATGGTATTCCGATCCAAGTATGGACTCAACGATTTCCGTGAGAGCCAGTACCCAGAAGGGAAGGAACCATAATTTCTCGGATCTGAACCCAAAACATGACGAGATTTTTTTTTAAAGGCCAAGATCGGATTCATCAAAAAGAGCACAAGACATTCCAATCTAAACATGGGCTCAACGATTTCTGCGAGCACCAGTGCCCAGAAGGGAAGAGACCAAAATTTCTCAGATCTAAACCCAAAAATGACGGAAGTTTTTTTTTTTTTAGATTTTTTTATATTTTTTAATATTTTTTTTTAAATCTTTTTTTTAAATTTTTTTGAAAATTTTTTATATTTTCTTTTAGATTTTTTTAAACTTTTTTTTTATTTATATTTTATATTTAAAAAATTTTTATTTTAAAGATTTTTATTTTAAAGATTTTTTATTTAAAAGACGAGAGAGTACACATAGGCCTCCTAACCCGTTTTATGAAATCTCAATTGATAGAATAGCCCCCTTGATTACTTAATGAACTCGTTTGGATGACCCTTGCCTGGAACAGTCAAGCTGTCTCCACACTCTGGACAAGGCTTTTCTTGAATCAATCGTGATCAAAGAATGCAATTGGTCTAACCTTCGTGGTCTACGTCTTTTTCAAGATCCCAAAAAGACTCATCGAAGAGAAATGATGGCCCAATCCCTGATCTGAACACGGGCTCAACGATTTCCGCGAGCACCAGTGCCTAGAAAGGGAAGGATCAAAGTTTCTCAATTTTGAATCCAAAATGAGAAATTTGGTTTTTTATTAATTTATATATATATATATATTTTGATCGCTGACAGATTCATCGAAGAGAAACGATGGCCCAATTCCTGATCCAAACACGGGCTCAACGATTTCCGCGAGCACCAGTGCCCAGAAGGAAAAGGATCAAAGTTTCTCAATTTTGAATCAAAACTGAGAAATCTGATTTTTGATTTTTTTTTTTAGATCTCTAATGAACTCATCGAAGAGAATCGATGGCCCAAATCCCGATTAGGCTCAACATTTCTGCAAGCACGATGAACGATAAGAGAGGATCAAAGTTTCTCAATTTTGAATCCAAACTAAGAAATCTGATTTTTATTTATTTTCTTTTTATTTCGATCTCTAATGAACTCATCGAAGAGAAACGATGGCCCAATTCCTGATCCGAACACGGGCTCAACGATTTCCGCAAGCGCCAGTGCCCAGAAAGGAAAGGATCAAAGTTTCTTAATTTTTCAAAACTGAGAAATCTAATTTTTGATTTTTTTTTAGAACTCTAATGAATTCATCGAAGAGAAACGACGGCCCAAATCCCGATTCGAACAGGCTCAACATTTCTGTAAGCACGATGAACGATAGGAGAGGATCAAAGTTTCTCAATTTTAAATCCAAACTGAGAAATCTTATTTTAAAAAAAAAATAGAAAGAGGGGAAATAAATTCAACGAGTTATAAGTTTCCAAAAAATCCCATCTCATTTTTTTAGATGCAAAACCCAACATAGGCCACCAACTAGAAAGTAGCCAAGGAATCCAGAACAGAAGTATAAGCATAGAGCAAAAATATGGTATCCAAATACTTCATTTCCAAGCATCGTGTTTCAAATGAACGAGTCCCACCAAGTGTGCCAGCTTGATGGACTGCGTATTTTCGTGTTCGGTGCTACCGAGGTTGGCAGAAGTGGGTGTCCGTGGGGTACGACCCCTTCGTGCCCGGAGGGCGAAAAGCGTGCAACAACATTTTTTGGGTGGGTGTGCCAGATTTTCTATTTTACTTGGAATTGCAAGTGGAGATCCGGAGATCGACCTTCACAAGTAAAAAGGAAATCAACTTCTTTCATGTTTTCCATTGCACATATATTTAAGAAAACATACATTTTCTTGATTTGCCGTGAAAGGCGATGTTTTGGCATTTATGGCTGATTTTTGGAGTTTATAGCCGATTTTGGCATTTATAGCCGATTTACAATTCTTATCAATACCGAAAGACAAGAGTTGTGATTTTTGTCTCTTTTAGAAAAATACAAAATACGATGAAAAGCAAGAAAAGGAGGATCTAACTTCTTAGGAGATTGAGGGGGACTCGTTCTGATTGACGGTCGGAAACCATGTGTACACTTCGCCATCATCCATGCAGATGAGAACAGATGATGCTCTTGATTCCCTTGGATTGGCTATAACCTCAGATTTTTAGAGTACAAAGACCAAGAGAATGTCCTATGTCAAATAAGAAACTAAGTAGACGGGCTAAAAAGCCACGTCTAAGCCATTGGAGGCAGAACGGAGAAGGCAAGGAAGGACCTTGGGGGGGGGGGATACCCCCCAAGGGACTTTTGTCACCTTGTAGCGGTGGTAGGTGCAGAACTTTCGCAGAGTTTTCTCTCTTTTTCTTTCTCTCAGATTTTCGGTCTGTATTCTTCCAGATTTTGAATGCTCATTCTTCTTGGAAAGCTCTCCTATTTATATGCTCTTGGTAGCCATTTAGGAGGGTTTATGAGATTTAATCACATTTAAGCCGCATTAAGGGAGGAGTTACAAGGTTTAATTCCTTTATTTCGCAACTCCTGGACCTTGGCTTCTGATTGGCCGGTGGAGATTAAGGGCATTTAATCACCACGATGGGAGGAGTTTCATGGTTTAAATGCCATGAATCTCTTGACTTGTAACTCCCATTTGCTTGCTTCTGATTGGTTTTTTAAAGAAATGAATTAATGACTGCAATAAAGCTAGCCAATTATTGCATTAAGTGGTCACCTAGCAGTTGAAGAGTCGCGGGCCGTGCCACGTCTTTTGGAGTTCTTTTGGCGATGATCATCGGTGGATCTACATGCAGATCAACATCAGATGACCATGTAACTTCAAACATTGATAACTAGCAGCAGGCCGATGACATCTGTCCTGTTGATTTCTCGATCGATTCGCTAGAAAGTGCACTTTTTTGGTCGATCGGTTGGCGATCAATGTTGACTTTGATACTCTTGAAGACGGATTCGTGATTTTGACGGATGTCAAAGGATTTGGTGCCTCAAAAGTATAAATTTTAGAAAATCACAGGGGTTAGAAGCTTCAAAACACGAAAAGCGACGGAAAACGGACTTTTCCGGGGCGAATCCGGCGATCTGGAGCTCCATGGTCACCGGCGACCATGGGCCAGAGTCGCGGGATGCGACCCTGGGGGGAATTATCCCCTTTTGGTCCCATTTCGTGACCATTTACTGTCTTTTCTGATTCTTTTTTTTTTCTGTATTTTTTCTTGTCATTTTTGCACATTTGTTGGCTTGATTTCCCTATCGAAAACTTGATTAGAATCCTTGCATTTTGGGGTGCAAAGTTCCCAATTTTTCGGGAAAGCCGAAGGCTTTTTAGCGTAGAGCTGCCAATTTTCCGTCAGAAGCTGAAACTAGGCCAAACGATGTCAGAATGACCTAAAGTTTGAGGTGAAACCTCTTGAGCAATAAATTAGACCAACCATAGGCTTTTCTTTGAGTTTTGAAGCCATATGTGGTCCTGTAACCAGTAGACTTGATTTTATCGCGAGGAAGATGTCGTGCCTTGATGTGCGGTCAACCGATGTCCGATTGACTTGAAGTTTGACAGGGAACCTATTGGAGTCATTTTGAGATGATCCATTGGCTCTATCTCGGAAACCATGGTCCCGGGGAGCTTCTCCGCCGAGAGGCCTGATTTGGCTTCCAAGAGTCAAAGTCTGGTCAAATGTTGCTGAAATGACATGAAACTTGACTTGTAGCCCTTTGTAAGCATTTTGAAGCCAACCATGTGCTCTGTCTGATGAGTAATGGCCTCGGTGGTTCTCACCACCGAAAGGCTTGACTCTATTGTTTGAGGGTTAATGCAGGGTCAAACGTTGTCGGTTTGACTTGGAACTTAACGTGGAGCCTTTTGGATGTAATTTGAGACTATCTATAGGCTCTGATAGAAGATTTGGTGTCTCTGATACTGTCGCCACCGGGAGCCCTGTTCAGCTATCGGAGGAGCGAAGTTAGGCCAAACGATTATGAAATGGCCCGAAACTTCTTGTGTACTCCTCTTTTGGCTGTCTTGAAGGATCTTGCAGATTTTGTTTGATTCTGACAAGATTTGATTTTTTGAGAAGTAGCATAACCCATTTGTGGTAGGCCGCGACTTCTTGTGACTTTTTGATGTTGAAGAGGCAAAGTGACATTTTTGTGTCAACACCTACCGAGGTTACCATCAGATACCTATGTATGGGCCTGACAAAGAGAAGAATGAGTTGATAACACTTAGAGGCATCTACTGCTACAAAGTGATGCCGTTTGGGTTAAAAAAAACGCAGGGGAAAGCTACCAGAGATTGGTCACCAAAATGTTCCAGTCCCAACTCGGCAGAACTATAGAGGTATACATTGATGACATGGTTGTCGAGTCTAAAAGGTCGCAGGACCACTTGGCAGACCTACGTCATGTATTTGACATCCTCTAGAGGTTCCAGCTCAAGCTGAATATCTTGAAGTGTGCTTTTGGGGTCGGCTCGGGTAAATTCTTGGGAAGCTTGGTCACGAGAAAAGGAATCGAAGCAAACCCAGATTAGATCTCGGTGAACCAAGGAATACAGAGTCCAACCACGGCAAAGCAGGTCCTAGAGGCTCATCGGCATGGCTGTCGCCCTCAATCGCTTCATCTGCCGAGCTTCGGACAAATATCGACCCTTCTTCAAGCTGTTGAAGAAAAGCCTCAAATTCCAGAGGACTCCAGAGTGCAACCAAGCCTTATAAGAGCTCAAAGCATATCTCGTTTCACCACCCCTGCTTTCAACTCCGAAACAGGGAGAAGTGCTCTACTTGTACCTAGCGGTCTCGGATCATGCAGTGAGTTCGGTGCTCGTCAGAGAAGAAGACAAACAGCAGAAGCCTATCTACTACACGAGCAAGATCTTTCTTGATGCCAAGACTAGGTACCTACCAATGGAGAAACTTGTATCGGCACTTGTCAGCGCTTCACATAAACTTTCCCACTACTTCCAGACCTACACAATAGTGGTTGTTAGGAACATCCACTCGGGTCCCTTTTCGAAAAGGCTGATTTCTCTGGAAGAGTGTCAAAACAGGCCGTCGAACTGGGTCAGTATGACATCCAGTATTAGCCCAGAACAGCGATCAAAGCCCAAGTGTTAGCTAACTTTATCGTGGAGTTCATCTCTCCTAGTTCGGCACTGATCCAGCTCGTCACCGAACTGGGGGGCAAAGGGAGTGAGGACGAAGTCAACGAGACTAGCTCCGAAGAACGATCTTGGAAGCAGTTCCTTGATTCATCTTGGAAGGTCTTTGTCGACAGATCCTCAACCTCCAAGAGGGCTGGCGCTGGCATAGTCCTCCAATCTCCAGAAGGACTGGTCATTGAATAAGCCCTGACACTTGATTTCAAGGCGTCCAATAACAAAGTAGAGTATGAAGCACTGATAGCAGGACTCAATAGCGCTAAAATCCTGGGGGCATAGCAGTTGGTGGTCTTCAATGACTCACAGTTGGTGACGAGCCAACTTAGCGGAGACTACCAAGCTCATGACGAAAGGATAGCGGCCTACCTAGTCCTTGCAAGAAAGCTCCTTTATCAGTTTGGAAACATTGAAGTCAAGCAAGTCGGCAGAGAATCCAATTCCCATGCCGATGCTCTTTCCAACCTGGCCTCTGCTGTCAAAGCCGGAAGAAAAAGAATCATTGAGGTGGAATCATTGGAGAAGCCAAGCATAGAACTTCACCCACCATTGGCAGATTCTGTGTGTTGGTTTTGGTCGGAGCTGGATGGACCCGATCATCTCATACCTCAAAGACGATCAACCTCAACTTCCTGAAGACAAGAACGAAGCTCAAAAGAGCAGGCTCAAAGCAGCCTGGTTTTGGCTATCTCTAGAAGGCAAACTCTACAGGAAGTCGTTTACTGGCCCATACCTTCAGTGTGTTCACCTGAGCAGAGTTGAAGACTTTCTCTATGAAAGTCACGAAGGAATCTGCGGCAGCCACATCGGAGGTCAGTCACTAGCATATCGGGCTTTCAGCCAGGGTTACTGCTGGCCATACATGCAGAAAGATGCTTAGTTGTATGCGAGGAAATGCGAGAAATGCCAGACGTTCTCACACTCTCTTCATCAACCGGCACATGATCTGAGCCCACTCTCCAGCCCGTGGCCCTTCGCCCAATCGGGGCTAGACATTGTGGGGCCACTCCACCGAGCTCCAGGGAATAAGAGGTGGCTACTATTACTTCACCAAATGGGTAGAAGCAGAACCACTACCTTCCATCACCGAGCACGACTCCAAGAACTTCATATGGAAGAACATCATCACAAGGTTTGGCATCCCTCGAGCTTTGGTCTCGGACAATGGGACCCAGTTCGATTCCAACCTCTTTAAGAACTTCTGCCAGGAGCTCGACATCAGAAACTACTACTCCACCCTGGCCTACCCACAGAGCAATGGTCACGCTGAAATCTCCAACAAAGTGGTGCTCGACAGACTCAAGAATAGGCTTGACCAAGCCAAAGGAAGATGGGTGGAGGAACTCCCAAGTTTCCTATGGGCATATAGGACGACTCCAAGGCGCTCCACCTCGGCAATGCCTTTCTCCTTGGCATATGGGATGGAAGCTGTAATTCCACTTGAAGTCGACCTCTCGACCTTGAGATCGGAACTCTTCGACCAAGGCTAAAACGAAGTAAATCTGGCCTGAGAACTAGCCCTAGCCGAAGAACGCAGAGAAGCAGCAGCCATCCGCTTAGCTGCCTATCAGCAGCAATTGGCTAGAGGCTACAATCAAAGAGTCAGAGAAGGGAGATTCTCAGTAGGAGAGCTGGTCTTGAAAAAGACACTCCTTGTGGACAAAGATCCAAACCAAGGCAAGCTAGCACTGAATTGGCACGGACCATTCAAGGTGATCTCGACTGCCGGTCAATCAGCATACAAATTGAGGACATAGATGGTAAACAGTTACCACGGCCATGGAATGCAACACACCTCAAGAAGTTATATTTCTGAATTGTAATCGACTTTCGAAGATCAATAAAAGCAATCTTTGTTCTTTGTCATTCTTGATTCTCAATAAGTCATAGAACTCAGCAAGGGCGCCAAAGAGACTACAACATTTCCGGTCAGAATACCAGCTTGGTAAGTCTCGAACTAAAGCATCTCGGCAAGAGTGCTAAGAAGACTACCCTGGCTTCGGTAAAAATACCAGCCGGGCATGTCCCTATCTCAGCCACACGCGCATCTTGGTAACAGTACCAGTCGCTGGCCAACGAGACTACACCTCAGGTGACGAGCTAGCTTGTCATGTCTTGGTTTCATCGAGCTCGTACTGAGACCAGTAAAAGCAGCACCGAGCCAGCTTGGTTACACGCGCATCTTGGTAATAGTACCAGTCGCTGGCCAATGAGACTACACCTCTGGTGATGAGCCAACTGGTCATGTCTCGGTTTTGTCACGCCCCGAAACCGGGATCTGCAGCGAACCGATCTCGGGGTGCGAAATTTTGGAATAATTTGAAACTTTTTGTTATAGTTCCCAAGATCCGCGTGAATGAGGATAATCAAATCTCATCACAATCAGAGTGTATTTTTCGCGGAAGCTACACATGGTGTTACTACTCGGAATCCGTGGCCATCGGGTTCCGTGTCGTACGCAACCAATGTCATAAAGCCATCATAAACGGTCTGGCATAAATCATAAATCACAACACACTGAGCTGGTAGTAACAAATCTATTATTTCCCATATTCAAATTTCAATTAACAAGTGTCTTAATTACAACCCAATAAAAAGACTAAGGAAGCCTTACAACAATATCCAACTAAACAGAATCCTACCCCAACATTTCAATACGAACTCTGGTGCCACACTTGACATCTAGATGATATCAACGGGCAGCCTCTCACGTCAGACCAGCGGTCCCACCGCCTCCTCTGATCAAACACCTACAAACCGAAAAGAGAAGAACTGGCACCAAACAAAAGGGGGTCAGACACGACGGTCTGGCAAGCAAATAAACAAATAATATGAGGCAAAAGAACATATATAAAACCAGGCGAAATCATCGAAAAACCGAATAACGAGTCTAAACAATAATGGCAATAAAGCATGCTAAACGATCGAAAGACCGAACATAAATGTCAAAACGAGTAAAAGAACAATGTCAGATGTACGAATATCTCGAAAGATTAAAAGCCTGCATCAAACGTTTAATCGTCGGAAATACATTTCAAATCCTGAATAATAGCGACAATATAATAAGGATCGATATCGTAAACATTAAACGAATCTGAGCATAAAAAGTATAACCAACGGAAATCATAAACTAAAGCAATATACAGATAAAACACAGGCAACCACAAATAGCTAAATCCTCCTATCACCGAAGTAATAAGAGCAAACAAAGCGTAGCCACTAAACGTGGTACCAAACAAAGGATCAGAACCGTAGCCATAAAAATGGGACCGGCAAATCAAAAGTATCCGAACCGTAGCCATACAAATGGGACCGGCAGATAATTACCGTTGCCATGGTCGGTACAAACAGAATCCAAGCTGCAGCTGGCAAACAAAGTAAAGACCCCAAGCCGGATGATCAGTCCGACAAGGTGACCTAAGCCTAGTGGTGCCTTTAGTTTTCAAAACTCGAACGGATACAAATCTAACAGAGTACTAATCCCTTTGGCTCAGGGGCTCGCACCACATAGCTCTGGCCCCGTCTTGCCTCGGGGTTTGTTTTCAAAATACTAATCTTAACAAATAATGGTTTCATCGAAGAAATCCCGAATGTGACAAACATACTCCAAATCTCTTTTCAAATCGAATCGGAGAAAACATACGAATAACTCGGGTAAACCGTTCAAATACGCATCAAGGTGATTTGTATAAAATCATACGGTCAATCCTTTCGAACGTGGAAAGCCACATGATTTTATAACAAATCATCGATGCTATTTGAATTAGTTCACCCAAGAATGCAAATACGAAATACAAATACAAATACATGATCTGACTTGAAATGGAATGGATAGTGGAGAATGACCTAATGACCTACCAAGGAACCATCTCAATGCACATTTAACCTTTAACATTAATTAATAAGAAGTGCGTTTGATGCCAATGAAAATCCATAATATTTAAATGATAAAGTGCGCATTAAGACCCGAACGGTTCCCGGGTAATTTCACATGCACTCATTCTCACATCATTCCCATTTCACAAATTTCCGAGTATCACAAATAATCTCAAATCTCATTAAAACAGGCCCATAGTTGGCCTTAAACCGCATCCAAAATAATCCTAAATGACAGTCCAAAAACCACTCTTAAATGGCCCACAAATCAAGTTCTCAAAACAGCCAAAAACTAATCTTAAGATGGCCCATAAAACTGATTTTAAAAACAGTCCAAAACTAATCCTTAAATGGCCTTCAAAACCATTCTTAAAAACAGTCCAAACGAACTTCGAACAGGCCCACAAAACAAACTTTTAAAACAACCCAAAGCTACACATTTATTGGCCCACAGACAGCTTAAAAACAGCCCAATGTCAGGCCCTAAAATGACCTAATGTCAGATCTGAAATGGGCCAATAACAGTTTTAAAATAGCCCCAAAACCAAACTTAAAACAGGCCCACGAACAGATTTTTAAACAGCCCAAACTGATTTGAATCAAGCCCACAAATAGATTTTAATCAAGCCCAAAAACTGATTTTAATCAAGCCCAAAAACTGATTTTTATCAAGCCCAAGGAAGCCCCAACGAACTGGCCCACAAATTCCTCAAAACAGGCCCAGACCCGAGCCCAGACTGAGCTGGGCTCGCTCGAGCGGACCCAGGCCCGCTCGAGCGGACCCAGACAGAAGCTGGGTCGCTCGAGCGACCCAGTGGGTCGCTCGAGCGGACCCAGACAGTGCCTGGTCCGCTCGAGCGACCCAGTGGGTCGCTCGAGCGGACTGGGCCTGCCCAGTCCGGCCCGAGTGCAGAAAACTTCCATTCTTTGCATTTTTTTCCCATTTTTCTTGATTCTTTTGCTTCCTTTTCTTTCATACAAATTTCATAGATTCTTTGGGCCCTTTCCTTAACCTTCCAAACTCATCAATCACCATTCCCAACCATTCTAATTAGCCCAAACACAAAACTTTTTAAATCAAAGTTTTTCTCCCATACTTAGAACACAACACCATTGATACAAAGAAACCAATTTATCAAGTAGCTAAAATGAAACCAAACTCCCAACACATCATAAGAAAATAGCACAAATGGAAATCAATATACATTAGTTCATCCATTCAATGTGAATCCATAAATCATAAAAGAGTTAGAACAAAATGAAGAAAAAGCCATGACATGAAATCAATTAAGACACATCATCATATTAGTTGTAGAATTCACTTGCCTTGAGTCAAGAGAAGATGAAGACACTCTAAGAAAGTCCTCTAATGGCCTCAAGCTCCAAAATCACAAAATCCCCAAAATGGCTCAAGAAGAAACCCTAGAAATCCATCCATTTTCCAAACTTCATGAAAACCCATTGCATGTGGGATTAAAACACTCCAAATGAGGAAGGAAACAAAGATTTAAAGAAATGAAAACCATTGCTAACCTTGAGAAGTCCTAACAAAGAGAAGAGGCTTGGATGAGGGGTCTTCTCTAGCTCAATCATCTCAAAAATGGTGTCTAGGGGAAGCTAGGAAGATGGGGAAGAAGAAGAGGAGCTCAAATCTCCATTTAGCATCAAGGGAGGAGGGATACATGAGGAGAGAGAAAGAGTGGGAAGAGAGGGAAAGCCCTAGCTCACCCTTGCTGGAAACGAATGAGGGAAAGAAGAAGAGAGGGGTTCCCCTCTTATAGAATGGGTCTTGTGGGCCCCGGTCTTCATCAAGCTAAAAGTGGTATAAGCGGGCCCCGGATAAAGACGACGAAGAAGACAAAAACGATCGGCGAAATATCTACTTTCCAAAAAGTATATTTTCCCCAATTTCTGAAATTTTCGAAATTCTTGGACAGATTTAGTGAAAATGTCATTTTTGCCCCTTTTTCCTCGAAAAACGTGATTTTTGAGCATCAAATCAAAATGGTTAAAATATGAAAGTTGTTAAACTTCGTAAAATAAGTTGAAATACACCAAATCCCGAATTTTTAGAAATCCGAAGTAATTTCCCATAAAAATACAAATCCTAAGGACCGAGTCAAACTAAAGTCAACGGTCTTCAAAATCTCCAAGGCAAGGAAAAATCCGGTCAAACTCAAATACGCGGTCAAACTAAATCAAATCTCGTTTAAAAAGTTAAACCACGATTAAAACAATGCTAAACAAAAGGATTGGGGTCGGGATCTTACATCCTCCCCCCCTTAGAATCCATTTGGTCCTCCAAATGGCTTAAACCAAATCGAAATCAAAAACTCAAAAGACAAACGAAAACACTGACACCCTATGCTAGACCTGGCAACTGAGAGACCTCCTCTTAACACAGCTGACGGTGAGATGCACGGTCGACCACATTCTGATTCGGTTGAAGGCTTCACACTGTTCTACATATCTGCTCGGAAACAAACTTCTCTGACCAAACTGGTGCCCAACACTCCTAAGTATCCTTGGTGCCATCTGTCGTTTTCGCACTGAATCATTCCTTTTCCTTATCTCGTCAGTCACTGTCAGTCCAAGAACTGCAAATTCTGCCTCTTTCTATCACTTTGGAAATCTGTGCCTTAAATCCTACAAAGCTGAACACGGTGCTCCTGATGCTTGCCTCTTCAGACTTCATTCTTCAAGTCTTCTACCATCGACATCTAAAACTTTCAATCCCTGACTTGAATGATGTTGATCCTCTCGTAGACCCAACTTTACCTCCAACTGAACTTAGCACACAACTTGACATCCATCAACTCTTCAATTTTCACACTTCCAACTCCAACCATAAGCCAACACCACTCACTCCAGTCAATGCAAAAACAAATCTTACAATTTGAAACATATTGACTAAAATAATTACTTAGCTAATTTCTATCATTTCAAATCATAGTAAAAATTGAACTTCCAAATCATCAAATAAAGCTTAATAAATGAGGTTTTCCAAAGTTTTGAACATGAAACAACATTATTCATTTTGAAATTCATATTTATAGTATAACTATTCATCAAACTTCGTTGAAATCTGAGTGTTAATGGAATACTAAACCTTGTTGAAAACTAACTCATTTGTTTATAAAAAATCTTGCGAAAATCTAAACAAAGTTGAGCGTTAAAACAAATGTAGGAAATCTACATAAAATCTAAACACAAAAACCTTTAAGAAATTTCATTTTACATAGCCAAAGAAAACAACTCAATGAAATAGAAATCTCACACTACTCTTTGAGAAAGAAACACAATTTTGAGTTACATGCTTTTAAAGACCAATCTTGAAGACAAGATCATGTGACTCATGAAAAGAGTATATAACATAGTTTATTTCAAAGTAAGCCTTAAAGAAGGAACATAAATCCATTTTTAAACTCTAACAGAATAAACCATAGATATTAATGAAAACATGTCAAAGATGAAAACATCAAGAAAATCATTTTAAATAAGAAATGAACATCCAACCCACCGAGGTACTCCCTTGCTGAATCAACTACACCGGCTACGCTACAAGTCACCAAAATTCTCAACCAAAACCATCCTTTTTGCAGTCCTTCCTCTCGGAAAGCTAGTCTGAGTTCGCCCAAAATTCCACGTTCACTTACCTTGGTGCATTGCATGACGATCTCCGATTAGCTGAAAGGGGATCTTCAACTACTGCTCGAGTTCTACTTTGACTGGCAACTGCACATGTCTTCTCTTACTAACCACAATGAAGATGCTAAAGGTTGAAGGTCTGCTGATGTTCTCCGAAAACAACATACTAACTCCACGAGGTTCTCAGTCTCCGACACAAGCAAAGATAAAAGACACTGAACAAGAGTATGGAGATTTCAAACTCTCCACCACTAAGGAGGAAATTTGGCCATCCAAATCTCCTAACAACAGAACTAAAAGAAAAGACAAACAAAATCTCCCGAACTGAAAGAAAAGCTGACTCAAATCCAACGAAACAAAGTCACGAGAAAACAAATCGACACAATCTAACGAGTCCTCACCACACGTCTTAATGTCTCTAGAGTGTTTTATTTCCTAGAAACTAACCAGCTCTGATACCAAACCTGTCACGCCCCGAAACCGGGACCTGCAGCGAACCGATCTCGGGGTGCGAAATTTTGGAATAATTTGAAACTTTTTGTTATAGTTCCCAAGATCCGCGTGAATGAGGATAATCAAATCTCATCACAATCAGAGTGTATTTTTCGCGGAAGCTACACATGGTGTTACTACTCGGAATCCGTGGCCATCGGGTTCCGTGTCGTACGCAACCAATGTCATAAAGCCATCATAAACGGTCTGGCATAAATCATAAATCACAACACACTGAGCTGGTAGTAACAAATCTATTATTTCCCATATTCAAATTTCAATTAACAAGTGTCTTAATTACAACCCAATAAAAAGACTAAGGAAGCCTTACAACAATATCCAACTAAACAGAATCCTACCCCAACATTTCAATACGAACTCTGGTGCCACACTTGACATCTAGATGATATCAACGGGCAGCCTCTCACGTCAGACCAGCGGTCCCACCGCCTCCTCTGATCAAACACCTACAAACCGAAAAGAGAAGAACTGGCACCAAACAAAAGGGGGTCAGACACGACGGTCTGGCAAGCAAATAAACAAATAATATGAGGCAAAAGAACATATATAAAACCAGGCGAAATCATCGAAAAACCGAATAACGAGTCTAAACAATAATGGCAATAAAGCATGCTAAACGATCGAAAGACCGAACATAAATGTCAAAACGAGTAAAAGAACAATGTCAGATGTACGAATATCTCGAAAGATTAAAAGCCTGCATCAAACGTTTAATCGTCGGAAATACATTTCAAATCCTGAATAATAGCGACAATATAATAAGGATCGATATCGTAAACATTAAACGAATCTGAGCATAAAAAGTATAACCAACGGAAATCATAAACTAAAGCAATATACAGATAAAACACAGGCAACCACAAATAGCTAAATCCTCCTATCACCGAAGTAATAAGAGCAAACAAAGCGTAGCCACTAAACGTGGTACCAAACAAAGGATCAGAACCGTAGCCATAAAAATGGGACCGGCAAATCAAAAGTATCCGAACCGTAGCCATACAAATGGGACCGGCAGATAATTACCGTTGCCATGGTCGGTACAAACAGAATCCAAGCTGCAGCTGGCAAACAAAGTAAAGACCCCAAGCCGGATGATCAGTCCGACAAGGTGACCTAAGCCTAGTGGTGCCTTTAGTTTTCAAAACTCGAACGGATACAAATCTAACAGAGTACTAATCCCTTTGGCTCAGGGGCTCGCACCACATAGCTCTGGCCCCGTCTTGCCTCGGGGTTTGTTTTCAAAATACTAATCTTAACAAATAATGGTTTCATCGAAGAAATCCCGAATGTGACAAACATACTCCAAATCTCTTTTCAAATCGAATCGGAGAAAACATACGAATAACTCGGGTAAACCGTTCAAATACGCATCAAGGTGATTTGTATAAAATCATACGGTCAATCCTTTCGAACGTGGAAAGCCACATGATTTTATAACAAATCATCGATGCTATTTGAATTAGTTCACCCAAGAATGCAAATACGAAATACAAATACAAATACATGATCTGACTTGAAATGGAATGGATAGTGGAGAATGACCTAATGACCTACCAAGGAACCATCTCAATGCACATTTAACCTTTAAACATTAATTAATAAGAAGTGCGTTTGATGCCAATGAAAATCCATAATATTTAAATGATAAAGTGCGCATTAAGACCCGAACGGTTCCCGGGTAATTTCACATGCACTCATTCTCACATCATTCCCATTTCACAAATTTCCGAGTATCACAAATAATCTCAAATCTCATTAAAACAGGCCCATAGTTGGCCTTAAACCGCATCCAAAATAATCCTAAATGACAGTCCAAAAACCACTCTTAAATGGCCCACAAATCAAGTTCTCAAAACAGCCAAAAACTAATCTTAAGATGGCCCATAAAACTGATTTTAAAAACAGTCCAAAACTAATCCTTAAATGGCCTTCAAAACCATTCTTAAAAACAGTCCAAACGAACTTCGAGCAGGCCCACAAAACAAACTTTTAAAACAACCCAAAGCTACACATTTATTGGCCCACAGACAGCTTAAAAACAGCCCAATGTCAGGCCCTAAAATGACCCAATGTCAGATCTGAAATGGGCCAATAACAGTTTTAAAATAGCCCCAAAACCAAACTTAAAACAGGCCCACGAACAGATTTTTAAACAGCCCAAACTGATTTGAATCAAGCCCACAAATAGATTTTAATCAAGCCCAAAAACTGATTTTAATCAAGCCCAAAAACTGATTTTTATCAAGCCCAAGGAAGCCCCAACGAACTGGCCCACAAATTCCTCAAAACAGGCCCAGACCCGAGCCCAGACTGAGCTGGGCTCGCTCGAGCGGACCCAGGCCCGCTCGAGCGGACCCAGACAGAAGCTGGGTCGCTCGAGCGACCCAGTGGGTCGCTCGAGCGGACCCAGACAGTGCCTGGTCCGCTCGAGCGACCCAGTGGGTCGCTCGAGCGGACTGGGCCTGCCCAGTCCGGCCCGAGTGCAGAAAACTTCCATTCTTTGCATTTTTTTTCCCATTTTTCTTGATTCTTTTGCTTCCTTTTCTTTCATACAAATTTCATAGATTCTTTGGGCCCTTTCCTTAACCTTCCAAACTCATCAATCACCATTCCCAACCATTCTAATTAGCCCAAACACAAAACTTTTTAAATCAAAGTTTTTCTCCCATACTTAGAACACAACACCATTGATACAAAGAAACCAATTTATCAAGTAGCTAAAATGAAACCAAACTCCCAACACATCATAAGAAAATAGCACAAATGGAAATCAATATACATTAGTTCATCCATTCAATGTGAATCCATAAATCATAAAAGAGTTAGAACAAAATGAAGAAAAAGCCATGACATGAAATCAATTAAGACACATCATCATATTAGTTGTAGAATTCACTTGCCTTGAGTCAAGAGAAGATGAAGACACTCTAAGAAAGTCCTCTAATGGCCTCAAGCTCCAAAATCACAAAATCCCCAAAATGGCTCAAGAAGAAACCCTAGAAATCCATCCATTTTCCAAACTTCATGAAAACCCATTGCATGTGGGATTAAAACACTCCAAATGAGGAAGGAAACAAAGATTTAAAGAAATGAAAACCATTGCTAACCTTGAGAAGTCCTAACAAAGAGAAGAGGCTTGGATGAGGGGTCTTCTCTAGCTCAATCATCTCAAAAATGGTGTCTAGGGGAAGCTAGGAAGATGGGGAAGAAGAAGAGGAGCTCAAATCTCCATTTAGCATCAAGGGAGGAGGGATACATGAGGAGAGAGAAAGAGTGGGAAGAGAGGGAAAGCCCTAGCTCACCCTTGCTGGAAACGAATGAGGGAAAGAAGAAGAGAGGGGTTCCCCTCTTATAGAATGGGTCTTGTGGGCCCCGGTCTTCATCAAGCTAAAAGTGGTATAAGCGGGCCCCGGATAAAGACGACGAAGAAGACAAAAACGATCGGCGAAATATCTACTTTCCAAAAAGTATATTTTCCCCAATTTCTGAAATTTTCGAAATTCTTGGACAGATTTAGTGAAAATGTCATTTTTGCCCCTTTTTCCTCGAAAAACGTGATTTTTGAGCATCAAATCAAAATGGTTAAAATATGAAAGTTGTTAAACTTCGTAAAATAAGTTGAAATACACCAAATCCCGAATTTTTAGAAATCCGAAGTAATTTCCCATAAAAATACAAATCCTAAGGACCGGGTCAAACTAAAGTCAACGGTCTTCAAAATCTCCAAGGCAAGGAAAAATCCGGTCAAACTCAAATACGCGGTCAACTAAATCAAATCTCATTTAAAAAAGTTAAACCACGATTAAAACAATGCTAAACAAAAGGATTGGGGTCGGGATCTTACAGGTTTCATCGAGCTCGTGCTGAGACCAGCAAAAGCAGCACCGAGCCAGCTCGGCCACATGTGCATCTCGGTAACAGTACTAGATCGTTGGCTGGCAAGACTTCACCTCTGGTGATGAGCCAACTGGTCATGTCTTGATTTAAGCAAGCTCGTGCCGAGACTAGCAAAAGCAGCTCCGAGCCAATTCGGTAATATGGGCATCGAGGTAACAGTACTAGATCGCTAGCCGACGAGACTACACCTCTGGTGATGAGCCAACTGATCATGTCTCGGGCTTAAGCAACTCAGTAAGAGAGCTCTAAGGCCTACCCTGGTCTCAGTAAAATTACTAACCAGGCATGTTTGGGTTTATCACTTGGTGACAAACCAGTTGAATGAAAATAACTAAGCTTGGGCTGAAAGCAACTAAAGAGAAGACAGATTGCACGGCAAAAAAGATCTTCATTGAATTATTAGAAGAAAATGCAATCTTCTACATTACAAAGAAAAAGTGTTCTCTACTACATCATACATCAAAAAACGGATACATCAGAGGAAAAACAAAGAAAAGCCTTCATCCGGTCAGCTTGGGGTCACAAATTATAGATGTCTTATCCCAGCCGCATCAGCAAGAGTTGATCAAAGATCTGTTTCATGAAGAAGCAAGTGGCTCGGAGATAGCGATTTCCTCAGCCTGGTCAGCTTCCACCTATCCCATCACCAGGCTGATGATGACGATGATATCCTGGTTATGACAGGTGGGATCTTGAATGATGAAGAAAAATTATTTGACCCCGGGACCAAGAACTTGGATGGATTCTAGAAAGACAGATGATCTTCAGGGATTCCCATCTCTTTCAAGGCAGCACGCCATCCTGTCACCCAGGTCTTGTCCCTCACCAAGATGAATTGGGCAGAATAATTTCCCGTCACCAGCACCATCTCCCTCTTTCTTTTCCGACAAAGATGAGAACACAAGTTGAGAAAAGACTGACCTTCCACCCATATTTATAGAGAGAGAAGGCACCCTTTCAAAATCTAAAGATACACGTGTCAGGCGTTCCTTCATATCCCCTCGAGTACTGCGCGCGCCCCCTTTGAGACAATGCAAGCCTTTTCAAAGCACTTGGACGACTATCCAGATGATGACACGTAATACTGTCCGTACATCTTCTACATCGATGAGAGAGGATCATTTATGACCTTGGGAAATCAATCACCCCAGAAGGTTCTCTAAGGGGCTTTGTGTGGGAGTATCTTCGAAGACACCGAGAACACCTTGGCTTCGATAAGAGTACCAGCTCGGCACGTGTCAGTCTCTCAAATGGCGATGAGCCAATTATAGGAGACTACTGGCACCCACCTACCTAACTGCTGCAGAGCATTAGGGAAGTGTCATCTCAAAGGCAACTCGGCGTCAACCTACCTAACTACTACAGGGCATTAGGGAAATGTCGTGACGCCTTCAAATGTTAAGGCTCAACGCCATCTCTTACATCCACTTTGCTCCTATGGACAAATTCGAATTTCTAGCATGCAAAGAGTTAGGCTGACTGGGCCGAGCTCAAATACTTGCACAAATATTCGAAAGAAAGCAAGCATAAAGAGAAGGGACAATTTGATTGCAAAAATCCTCATTGTATTACTAAAATTGTCCTTCATTACATGAGAAGTGAAATTTACATTTTTAAATAAAAAAAAGCTTCAAGTGATGGAACGGCGCTTCTGATTGGGCCGTCCAAAGAAATGGATTAATGATTGCAATAAAGCTAGTCAATTAATCGCATTAAGTGGTCGCCGAGCAGTTGAAGAGTCGCGGGCCGTGCCGCGTCTTTTGGGATTCTTTTGGTGATGATCACCGATGGATCTTCATGTAGATCGACATCGGATGACCATGTAACTTCAGGTATTAGTTGCCAACAGCGGGTCGGTGCCATCTGTCCTGTCGATTTCTCGATCGGTCGGGTAGAAAGCACACTTTTTTGGTTGCCCGGTTGGCGATCAATGTTGATTTTGATACTCTTGATGATTGACCCGTGATTTTGACGGATGTCAGAGGATCTGGTGTCTCAAAAGTATGAATTTTAGAAAATCCCAGAAGTCGGACGCTTTGAATCGCGAAAAACGACAAAAACGGGGCTTCTGGGGCCCTCCCGGTGACCCTGGGCCTGCGACCCTGGGAAAGGGTCGCAGGGGCCTGCGACCCTAGAGGGGTTTTCCCCCTTTTTGTCCCGTTTTGCGTCCGTTTTTGATATTTTTTTATTCTTTTTTCTTCTGTTTTTTTTTTACATTTTTGATCATTTATTGGCCTGATTTTCCTGTAGAAAACCTGATGAGAATGCTTGTATTTTGGTTTGTAAAGTTTCCAATTTTCCGAGAAAGCCGAAGACTTTGTCGCGCAGAGCTGCCGATTTTCCGTTAGAAGCTGAAACTTGGCCAAACGATGTCGGAATGACCTGAAATTTGGGGTGAAGCCTCCTGAGCAATAAATAAGACCAATCATAGCTTTTATTTGAGTTTTAAAGCCATTTGGGTTTCTATCACCGGTAGACTTGTTTTTATCGCGATGAAGATGTCGCGGCTTGATGTGCGGTCAACCGATGTCCGATTGAATTGAAATTTGAAAGGAAACCTATTGGAGTCATTTTAAGATGATCCACAGGCTCTGTCTTGGAAATCATGGTCCCGGGGAGCTTCGTTGCTGAGAGGCTTGATTTGGCTTCCGAGCGTCAAAGTTTGGTCAAATGTTGTCGAAATGACCTAAAATTTGACGTGTAGCCCTTTGTAAGAATCTTGAAGCCGTCCATGTGCTCTATCTGATGAGTGATGGCCTCAGAGGTTCTCGCCGCCGAGAGGCTTGATTTAGCTGTTCGAGGGTTGATGTAGGGTCAAACGTTGTCGGTTTGACTCGGAACTTGACATGGAGCCTTTTGGATGTATTTTGAGACCATCCATCGGCTCTGATTGAAGATCTGGTGTCTCCGATGCTTTCGCCGCCGGGAGCTCCTTTTCAGTTGCTGGAGAAGTAAAGTTAGGCCAAATGATTTTGAAATGGCCCGAAACTTCTTGTGTACTCCTCTTTTGGCTATCTTGAAGGATCTTGCAGTTCTTGTTTGATTCTGATAAGATTTGATTTTTTGGAAGTAGCATTACCTATTTATGGTAGGGTACGACTTCATGTAGCGTTTTGGATCTTGAAGAGGCAAAGTGACATTTTTTTGTGTCAACAAATGCCCCATCAAGGTGCAGCGACGAGTTGCTTAACTTTTGTAGTCGATGTGCCTTGAAGAAATTTTTGAACGAGAGCTTGTGACTTGACCCAGAGTCTTTGAGCAGTCTTTCTTTTGGTATTTGTAGCCTTTTGAGCTTCCGGGGGAATTTTATGGTAGTGAAAGGGATCACGTACCATCTCGAGGCAAAGTTTTGAAGATGACATCAGGGATGTGGATTTAGGTTTTGACCTTGTGACCTAACAAGCTGTATGTGGCAGGTTAGGGGGTCGGGTTTGATTTTGACCGTGTGACCTAACAAGCTGTATGTGGAATGTTGGGGGGTCGATTTTGGTTTTGATCTTGTGACCTAACAGGCTGTATGCGACAAGTTAGGGGATCAGGTTTTGGTTTTTTATTTTGGTCTTGTGACTTTTCAAGCTGTATGTGGCAAGTTAGGGGACCAGGATTTGGTTTGGATTTTTGTGGAATGTCAATTTCAAGATTTTGGCCCAATTTGGTAGATGAGGCTGGATGGTTTGATTTTTGGAAGCTCATGGGGCTTGGAATTCTTTTTGTATGGTCCAATCAACTCAAAAGAGGCATGGAACCATTTTTGTATGCTCTTGGTAAGAGGGATTTCTTTTTGTCTAAAAGCCCAAATAAATTTTTTTTTTATGCCTAGGTGGTCATACTTGGCTCATATGGGCTAACCCATGGGACCTTAAGCTTTTGAAATGGCTTAGATCTCATATGATGTCATTTTTGTAAAGAATATCTAAAAATATCTCCTTTGGATAGAGAATATCTAAGAATATCTTTACTTGGAGAGAATCTCTCATATTCCCTTTATTTTGGGAGAGAATATCTCAAGATATCTTTCTTTGGGAGAGAATATCTCAAATCACCTATCTTTTGGGAGAAAATCTCTCATTGATTTCTTTTTAGGAGAGAATCCCTCAAGATATCTTTTTTTTGGGAGAGAATCTTTCTAATTTCTTTCTTTGGGTAAGGTTAATAATTAGTAACACTTACCTCTTTCTTCTTTCCTTCTTTGGTTTGCTCTCTTCTATGAAAGCAAGGAGGAGGTTGGATCTCTTGCTCTTATTGCTTTCTTTTGCAACAATCCTAAGAGGGCTTCAAGACCAAGAGTTCTTCTTCAACATCTTCAAGACTTTTCTTCTTCTTCCCCATCAATGGCTTCAAGTAAGTTTCCTTTTTTTTCAAGAAAACTCCATTGTATAAAAAAAGTTCTTTCTTTTTTTTTTGTTTCTTTCTTTTCTTTTCTCTTTTTTTTTCCACGTGTTTTCCCCTTCTTTTTTTTAAACGTGTTTTCTTTTTTTTTTTCTTGTGCTTTCTTTTTTTCACGTTTTATTTATTTTTTTTTGTTTCTTTTGTGGGCCGTACGGACAGATCCGTACGGATCTGGCCGTATGGCCACGTGGCCTGTGGGCTAGCCCCTTTTTTTTGTTTTCTTTCTCTCTATTTTTTTTTGAGAAAGTTTCTTTTTCTTCCTTTTTTTTGTTCTTTTTCTTTCTCCTTTCTCTCTTTTTTGAGAAGGTTACTTCTATTTCTTCTTGTTTTGTTCATCATGATAATGCATTTTTTTTGGGCAAACCAAGATGTTCATGCATGTATATTTTTTTGTAAATTGAATTGTAGCATGATGTGATAGCATACCTGAAAGTTTTTACAAATTTGGGAATTTGGAGCTCGCTGCGATGTTGAGCCCTTCCTGATTTTGCGGAAACTTTTAGGTTTCGAAAGTTTGGAGTTTCGGAGCTCGCAGCAATGTTGAGCCCATCTTCAAGCTTTCTACTTCTTTCGGGATATTTCCTTTTTCTTTGGAATTACCCCGGAGTCATGTCAAAATCTCGCCATATTTTTTTTAGCGAAATTCTATCATTTTGATGTTTGATCTTTTTTTTTCCATCCTTTGTAGGTGGTTCCTCCAGAACGAACAAGGGTAAAGAGTCTGCTACAGCGTACCTCGTCGATCTGCTAGATCTTCTAATCCGGCCGTTCAGTAGGCTTGGGAGAAGGTTCAGTATGTTGAGAGAAACTTGAAAGAGCCTGACTCTCTCAATAGAGATGAGATGGGGCAACAACTGATCGCTCTCAAGGGAGAGGAATTTTATAAGATCATGGTAAGCAGTCGTCCAAGGGTGATGGAAGATCAGAGTGTTTTGCCCAAGCCTACCTTCTTTTTTGGTGATGCAGTCCCTGATGACATGACATACCAGAGAAGATGTTTTCAGTTCTCTTTCACAGCAGATGGTGAGAAGAAGACTGTTGTTACCCGGTCGACATTTGATCGCACCGTCTCGATCATGAGCCTTGCCCCCACGTGCTCTAAAAGGGAAGATCCTTCAAGCTGGGTGAGAAGGACAAATGTAATCAAGAATAGGGTTTTTGTTAGCGATTCTCCTGGATATGCGGAGAAGTTGCCTACTGACATGGACATGTTGATACCAGCCAGCGGCTACTAGGGCTCTGATTATCCGTCGGTCGATTTGAGTCCGGTGGGCCTTGGCATTTTCAATGGTGACGGCAGCAGTTGGGTGAAGCCTTTTCGACTTCGTTGTCGTTTTAGTGCTGACTCCGAGTGGAAGTCGTGGACTGATCACATCCTGCTGATTGGTGGCGCCGTTTTGAAGGAAGCCGGGATTTTTAATGCAGTCCGCGCCTTTAGGGAGACCGTGATCTTTTCCGATGAGGCCTTCATGGCTATGTTGGAGTCATTCCTTCCACAAATCAATACCTTCGTTGTGACGAATGGTGAGATTGGTTTCTCTTTGAAAGAGCCGAGCGTCATTACATGATTGCTCATCCTTGGCAGACTCTATGAGGAGTTTATGCCGATCGACAGCGTTCTCGAGGAGCAGTCTGAGGAGTTCAGGCTTCTATACTTTCAGCTCATTGCCTTCTATGATTTTTTGAAGGAGAAGGAGGGCTTGAAAGTTAGATCCAGCAGTTGGAAGAGTTTTAACTCTTCATTCCCCAACTTTTTTGATAGCAGGGAGTCTTCTGAGAATGCGACCCGGGAAGCCAGGGCTCAGGATCCAACTTCGAAGAAGATTTTGGCTATGCAAGAAGAGTTGAGAGATTTCTGTGCGAGTACAAACGCCATAAGTCCTGACATTACACTGCGGAGAGATCTCGCTGTTTATCTCACTTATTGGCTTGGTGAGACCGTTTTTGCTGGAGGAGATGTGTAAGACCATGACCCACAGTTCTTTTGTTTAGTATTGTTTTAATCGTGGTTTGGCTTTTTAAGCGAGATTAGAGTTGGTTTGACTTTGTTTTTGAGTTTGACTAGATTTTTCATAACCTTGGAGGGTTTTGAGGACCGTTGACTTTAGTTTGACCCGGCTTTGTAATATATATTTTTATGAGAAATTACTCTTGATTTCTAAAAATTCCAAATTTGGTTTATTTTGACTCATCTCATTAAGTTTAGCAACTTTCATGTTTTGACCATTTTGACTTAATGCTCAGGAATTGCGTTTTTCGAGAAAAAGGGACAAAAATGACATTTTCACTAAATATGTCCATAAATTTCGAAAATTACAGAAATTGGGGAAAATATACTTTTTGGAAAGTAAATATTTCGTTGATCGATTTTGTCTTCTTCGTCGATCTCATTCGGGACCCACAAATGTTAGTTTAACCACTTGAAGATTGGGGCCCATGGGACCCACTTGCCCACTTTATAAAAGGGGCTGAACCCTCTTCTTCTTCTTCCATTCCCTGCAACTATTCCAGCTGTGGCTGGAACCTTTTTCCATCCACTCTCTCTCCTCATTTATGCTTTCTTCTTGGGTGCTAAATGGGGGAATGATCTCCAAACTTTCTTCCCCACCTTCCAAGCTTTCCAAGGATACTCTTTTTCAAAGGATTTGAGCGAGGCAACCCTGTCCTTCAAGCCCTTCTTCTTTGTTCAAGCTACAAGAGGTTAGCCATGGTTTTCCTTTCATGAGATCTTGGTTTTTCAAACCATTTGGAGTATTTTTCTCATATATGCAAAGGCTTTCTTTGAGATTCGCAATAAATTGATTTTCTAGGGCTTCTTCTTGAGCTATTTTTGGGGTTTTGTGATTTTGGTAGCTTGAGACATTGGAGAGACCTTCTCGGGGTGTGTTGTTTCGCACTTTAACCAAGGCAAGTGAATATTCGGTCAATTTATGATTATGTCATATATGAATGATTTCTTACTATACTCATTCTATGTTTTACTCTCCTTATGATTTATGGATTTAATCTTTTAATTATTTGAGCTATGGTTTATGTTTCTTCATTTGAGATATGGTTTTGTTAGAATTGAAATCTTCATTCTCTATTTTATCACTTTGATTCAGCTCTTGTTCTTCAAAATTTAGTATCTTGTTGAATGAAGTAAAGCTTGTCTTTATATTAATGATTGGGATTAATTGGGATGATTAGTGTATATATGCTTTAATGGAGTTTTGTCATGGCAATCGGAGACCCAAATAGTATGGAAACTGTTGTAGAAGGAAAGGAGGATGAAAAATCACAGAAAATGGCAAAAGAATGCAAGTAGTGCACTTGAACGGACCCATCAAAACTGGGTCCGCTCGAGCGAACCAGTGGGCCGCTCGAGCGGACCAGGTTCTGGATGGGGTCCGCTCGAGCGGACATGGGCCAGTTCTGGGCCCTTTTGTGAGGGCCTGTTATAAGGTTTTCTCATTAACTCTTTTAGGCCTGTTTAAGGTCCATTTCATTCCTCTTTCCTCTTTACTTTGAGGCCCATTAATCTCCCTTTAATGCCTAGAAGCGCATAGATGACTTTGATAAATTATGATACCTTGGAATATGTAAAATGAATGGGATAAATGAGAGAAAGGCTTGACATAGGATTTAGCTCGGGAGTTTTTATGAGTCTTAAAGCACACTCTAGATCCTTAAATGTTGTAGATTTTCATTGGTACCAAACTTTATAAATCAACTTTTGGGGATTAAGTGTGCATTAGGACATCCCTTGGTAAGCCATTGAATCACATACACTACTCCATTCCAAGTTAGAAAAAGGTATAAGTATTCTTTGTAAATTGATTTGAAATGAATTGCCACGATTGGAAATATCGATAAAACTACTTGTTTTGAATTAATTGATAGTGTCCGTTTGTAAATCGTCCAAGTAGTTGCTTTTATCGATTCTTGGTAATGTGTTGCGATGATTTAAAGTGCATCGGTTTGACAAATGGATTTAAGTATTTCTCCACGTTCGGAAATACATCGATAAGGCTACTCATCAGATTTGTTGGATTTGTCAGTATTTTCAGTATGTATTTGTTCAAGAGTAGTCCTTTTATCGGTTTCAGAAATGAATCACTTTTATGATTTGATTTGTATCGGATCGGATTTTGAAAACTGAAGGCACCACTAGGCTTAGGTCACCTTGTCGGGCTGATCACCCGGCTTGGGATCTTTAATTTGTCTGCCAGCTGGAGCTTGGATTCTGTCTATACCAACCATGGCAACGGTTCTGTTTCCGGTCCCACGTGTAGTGGCCACGGTTCTGTTTGATAACGACTTTGTTCGTTCCGGTCCCACGAGTAGTGGCTACGATTCTGTTTGCTCTTGTTACTTCAGTAGTAGGAGAATATAGCTATATGTGGTTTGCCAATGTTTTATCCACTTGATATTTTGTTTTATGATCCTTGTTTGTTTCAGCTTATCATAGTCTTTGGATTTGTTAATGTTCAATACATCGATCTTTTATCTTATCGTCTCTATTATGCAGGATTTTAAATGTATTTCCAATTATTAAATGTATTAAGTAATCTGTTATCTTTTCAAAAAAATTTATGTTTTAGATACGGTTCATTTATCTGCTTTGATATTTATGTTCAGTCTTGTAACCGTTTTACCATGATTTATTACTATTATTGTTTAGACTCTTTAAATGGATTTACAATTATTCCATAAGGTTTTATAAATGCCCTTTTTTCCATATTACCTATTTATTTGATTGCCAGACCATCGTGTCTGACCCTGTTTGTTTGTGCCAGATTACTCTCCTACTGCTTTTAGGTTTTTGATCGGAGGAGGTGGTTGAGCCGCCGGTCCGACGTGAGAGGCTGCCCATTGATATCATCTAGATGTCAAGTTTGGCACCAGAGTTCGTATCTAAATATCGGGGGTAGTATTTCTATTTAGTTCGATATTATTTTTGTATGGCTTGGTTAGCCTTTTTCATGGGAGTTGTAATTAAGACACTTGTGTTTTGTAACTTTAACATATGTGGGAAATAAAATATCCTGTTACTGCCAGCTCAGTATTCTATGATTTATGATTTGTACCGATCTGCTCAGTTGATGCTTTATGATATAGGTTGAGTGCGACACAGAATCCGAAGGCCACGGGCTCCGGGTCGCAATGCCATGATTAGCTTCCGCGAAAACATATTCTGATCGTGATGGAAATTTTGTTATCCTCACACATGCGGATCTTGGGAAATCTAGCAAAAGTTTCAAATTAATCCCAAAATTTCGCATCCCGAGGTCAGATCACTGCAGGGCCCGGTTTCGGGGTGTGACAGGTTTGGTATCAGAGCTGGTTAGTTTCTAGGAAATAAAACACTCTAGAAATATTAAGACGTGTGGTGAGGATTCGTTAGATTGTGTCGATTTGTTCTCTTTTGTCTTTGTTTCTTTGAATTTGAGTCCGATTTTCTTTTAGTTCGGGAGACTTTTCTTATCTTATCTGTTGTTCTTTTTGTTAGGGAATTTGGACGACCAAATTTCCTCTTTCTGTTGGATACCGCGATCACTGAGAGGGGGGGGGTGAATCAGTGATTTCTAAAAACAGGTCCAATTCAACAACAAAACAAGTCAAATCACACAATGACACCAGATTTAACGTGGTTCACCGAAAGGCTACGTCCACGGTTCAAAGACTGTCCGAACACCAATCCGGGACAGATCTGAATCTTATTTAGTCGCTACAACGACAAAGAGCACCAACCCTTATTTTCAGATAGCACCAACTATCTAGGAAGCACCGACTCCCTTGAGTTTCAGATAGCACCAACTATCTAGGAAGCACCGACTCCCTTGAGTTTCAGATAGCACCAACTATCTAGGAAGCACCGACTCCCTTTACAATTTATCTGCACCCACAGATAGGATCACCAAACCCCAGACACCAAGCACCAACTTGATGTTTTACAGAACAAGAAGATTAAACTCTGTCTACAGCCCTTCCCCTCTACAATTCTCTCTCTCTCAATCCCTTACAAATTGAAATCTAAAGCATAAAAGAGAGACACTTAACTCATGGACGAATCACCATCTTCTAGAGCATAATCTCGTCCACAATTGCTGTAGAAAACGTCACCACATCAGCACAACAGCAACACAGCAGCAGCTTCTGCTTTCTCTCAAGAACTCTCTCTCTTTGGTGGTGTGTATATGAACGACCCAAACATGCCTTTATATAGGTTTTAGTAACCCTTAATTGTGTTCAAAACAGGCTACAATTCGTTTAGAAAGAGTCCCAAACGAAATAGATAAGAGTGCTGAATTTTCGTGCAAAACTTCTAATTCTGCGCAACTCTGGTTCCCGTGCTCGGTCGACATCCTGGCTTGCCCGGTCGACCGAAGACACTGACTGAAAAACAGACAATTTCGAGCTCGGTCGACATCCTGAGGGCTCGGTCGACCGAAGACACACTGTGTCACGAAAATAACTGAGAGGTGCCTTTTTCTGTTTTCTGCAGGTTTCTTCTTGCTCGGTCGACCGCATGAACAGCCCGGTCGACCGCGTGCTCTGCATCAGGAATTCTTAATTCCAGACTGTTTCAATTCTGTTTCTCCTTTTCAAGCTCTATCAACACCAGCTTATTATCATCATGTTTGTGACAATGTGTTGACAAGAATTCCAACTCAAACTAATACTTGAGATACTGATTCTTCAAATCATCAAAAACTACTCAAGTCATCTCAAATTCCAACAATCTCCCCCTTTGGAATTGTTGGCAACACTATTGGAACTTCAACACTTTCAACTCCAGCTTGCAGCTCTTCCAAGTTCTTTTCAACACTCACTTGGAACCAATTCTGAAATTCGGAAATATCAACCATGCACTGTCACAATCTCCCCCTAGCTTTCATAGTATAACATCTCTCCTTGCTAACATAGCATAACATCTCTCCTTGCTATCGTAGCATAACATCTCTCCCCCTTTGACAACAAATCCAAAGGGACCAAACCGAGGAGCGAATAGGATATTCAATGAATGCATTGCTCCCCCTTTCAAGCACAACTCCTACGGTTTAGGAGAGTGAGTAACTCCCAACTTTTTCCGGAGATACTCGAAGACTTCCTTTGGCAGAGGTTTCGTGAAAATATCAGCCACTTGCTCAGTTGTTGGAACATACTCAAACTTGACCTCTCCATCAGCAACTTTATCTTTAAGAAAATGATAACGAATTGCTACATGCTTTGTGCGAGAGTGCTGAACAGGATTCTTAGATATATGAATTGCACTCGTGTTGTCACATAGGATCGGCGTAGGATCCGTTGTAGGAACTCCTAGATCAGAGAGCATTTGCCGCATCCATAACACTTGCGTACAACAAGTTGCCGCTGCAATATATTCCGCTTCCGCTGTCGAAAGGGATACTGAGTCTTGCTTTTTACTATGCCAAGCAACTAATCTTTCTCCAAGATAAAATGCGCCGCCGCTAGTACTCTTGCGATCATCTACGCATCCAGCCCAATCGGCATCAGAATATGCAACTAGAGTGAAGGATTTGCCTTTGGGATACCAGATACCAAGCTCCATAGTACCTTTCAGATATCGAAAGATTCTTTTCACTGCTGTAAGGTGCGTTTCAGTTGGTGCTGCTTGAAAACGTGCAACCATACATACTGCTTGTAGAAGATCTGGTCTTGTAGCAGTCAAGTAGAGCAAGCTTCCTATCATAGAGCGATAGGTGGTATGATCAACGGACGAGGCCTTATCATCTTTGCTAAGCTTCGTGTTCGTTGTCATTGGTGTGCTCACTGGCTTGCTGTCTTCCATATTGAACCGTTTCAGCATTTCCTTAATGTACTTCAATTGTGATATGAAGATGCCATGTTTCAGCTGCTGAACTTGTAAACCAAGAAAGAACTTTAATTCTCCAAGCATCGACATCTCAAATTCTTTCTTCATCTCTTCTGCAAAATTCCTGCACATCTCTTCATCATTGCCACCAAAGATTATGTCATCAACATAAACAATGACAACCAGCTGTTTGCTTAACTCAGTTTTGACATATAGATTGCTATCAACAAGTCCTTTTCCAAAACCGATCTTGCGGAGATATAGGTCCAGCCTTGCATACCATGCCCTTGGCGCTTGTTTCAGTCCATAAAGAGCCTTTTTCAACTTGCATACTAGATCTGAATTTTTGCTGATGAGAAAACCATCAGGTTGCTCAATGTAGACTTCTTCTTCAAGTAAACCATTCAAGAAAGCTGACTTTACGTCCATCTGAAATACCTTGAAGGTTTTGTATGCTGCCAATGCAAGAAACATTCGAATAGCTTCCAGACGAGCCACCGGTGCAAAGGTCTCTTCAAAATCTATGCCTTCAACTTGAGCATAGCCTTTACAAACCAACCTTGCTTTGTTTCTAATGACTTGACCATCTTCATTCAGCTTATTCCGAAAGACCCATTTAGTACCAATAACATTCTTATCAGTAGGTCTAGGAACAAGTTCCCATGTGGAGTTCTTCTCAATTTGCTCCAACTCCTCATGCATAGCTTTTAACCAACTATCATCGAGACTGGCTTCAGCCACAGTCTTGGGTTCAATGGTGGACACAAGTGAGTAATTGCTAACTACACTTTGTCTAGTTTGAACGCCTGCCTTAGGATCTCCAATGATTTGATCCTTAGGGTGTTGCTCTACCCAAGTGCTGTGCTTCTTAGGTGTAGTATCTTCTGAGTCATCCTTTGATTTCTCAGAATCATTAGATTCAGCCATCTCATCATCAATCTCACTCGAGTCCTCATAAACTGGACTGTCATTATGAGTTGCATTCTTTGGTTAATGGTTTTCATCAATTCTCACATCAGCACTTTCTATGATTTTTCTGGTTCTTTTGTTAAGACACCTATATGCCTTGCTAGGAGAGGAGTAACCCAGAAATATACCTTCGTCAGCTCTTTCTTCAAATTTGCCCGGATTTTGTTCGAGCCGCTTGATGTAACACTTGCTGCCGAAGACTTTGAAGTGCTTGACTGTTGCTTTTCTTCCAAACCATAGCTCATAGGGAGTTTTGACTTCATGTGGCCTGATCAAGCATCGGTTTTGAATGTATACAGCCGTATGAATTGCCTCTTTCCAATACTTGTCAGCCATCTTGCTTTCACTTAGCATCGTACGAGCCATCTCTTGTACGGTGCGATTCTTCCGTTCCACAACTCCATTTTGCTGTGGAGTTCTAGGGGCTGAGTACTGTCTTTGAATGCCATGATATTCACAATATTTAGTGAACTCTTCAGATGTGAACTCGCCTCCACGATCAGACCTTAAAATCTTGATACGTTTTTCCAATTGATTTTCAACCTGTGCTTTAAACACTTTAAAACGATCAAGTGCTTGATGCTTATGCTTAAGAAATAATACCCATGTCATACGAGTATAATCATCAATGCATAACATGAAATACTTATCTCCATTGGTGCTTTGTGTTCGCATCGGTCCACAGAGATCAGTGTGCACTAGCTCAAGAGGTTTCTTTGAATGATGCTCCTTTGACTTGAACATGACCCTCGTTTGCTTTCCCTTTTGGCAAGAGTCGCAAATGGGATTGGAAGGCTTTTCAACTTTAGACATGCCTCTTACAGCCTTTGAATTGCAAATCTTTGACATATTGTCAAAGCTTAGATGCCCAAGGCGTTTGTGCCACAACCAACTTTCCTCTGTCCGACTCATCAAGCAGGTCTTTTCAGCTCCATCTGACAATGTATAGAGATTTCCAGCAGTTCTTGATCCAGTTGCCACTGTTTTGCCGTTGCTACTCTTCTTGATGGCAAACCCATTCTTTGTGAAGATAACTTCATGACCCTTGTCACAGATCTGGCTCACACTAAGCAGGTTGTGTCTCAATCCAGACACATATAAGACTTCTTCAGATCTGATCTTGTTTGCCATAAGCTGAATAACACCTTTTCCGCAGATTTTGGCACCATCATTGTTGCCAAATTTCACTGAACCGCCTTCATAGTGCTGTAATTTGATGAATTTATCTTATCACCAGTCATATGGCTTGAACAACCACTATCAAGGACCCATGGTGCTGTCTTCTTTTGTGCATTGAATGCCGTTTGCACAATGAGAGATTCTTTGGGATTACCTTCCCTTTTCTTTGCCCTCCATGCCTTAACTAACTTGGGTTTCTTTTCAACCTGAAATTGGTTAGCAATAGGCAACCTACAATCCCTAGCCAAGTGTCCATAATTATGACATATATAACACTCAATTTTGTGGCTACTTAGGATTGAAAAAGGATTCCTAGTCACAAATGGACTGTTTCTTACATAGAATTTGCAATAAGCTCTTTTATGTCCAAACATATTACAATGAAAGCAATAACCATAGAATTTGTATCTTCTTTGTGGCTGGTTAGTCTTCATTACCTTTCTAACAGGAATGGACTCCTTTCTAGGTTGAGTGGGCTTCATGGAGTTAGAGGGTGCAGTGACTTGCTTCACAAACTCTTTCCTTTTAGGAGGTGCAATCTTAGAGGATTCACCTTTCTCAAATCCTAGACCAAATCTGAAGTGGGCTGGTCTTTGAACTTTCAGTAGTTCATTGAGTTTCATAGTCCCTTCAATCGCTTGGAGCGCTTTGAGTTTCTTGCTATTTTCCAAATTTTCAGCCTTTGCTCTAGCGATCTCAGTTTCAAGTTTCATAGCCTCTTCCTTTTTGATACTTATTTGGTTTTCAAGGACTTCTACCATTCTTTTATATTCTTCTACTTGAGTTTTCAAAGAAATAATAGAACTTTCAGATTCATGGAGAAGTTTCAGATTTTTCTTACTTGATTTGCGTTCCATGCTTAGCTCCTCAAGTGCGGCTATGAGTTCCTCTTCAAGATTGACTTCAGCCTCCTCATCCTCTTCCGGATCTAGCTCTTCTTCTTCTTCAACAGTGACCATGAAGAGAGCTTCGGTTGATTCATCATCGTCTGAAGTTTCAGACGTGCTGTCATCTTGTTGACATAGAAAGTTTTTAGCTTTGCCCCTTTTTCTGAAATTTCTCTTTCCTTTACTCTTTTCAGCATAAGAGTCATTATCATTGTCTTCTTTTAGGGGACACTTCGCAGCAAAGTGACCAATACCTCCACAATTGAAGCATTTAAAGGGTAGCTTCCCTTTGTACTTGCCAATGCTTCCTTTCTTCAACTTTCTAACAAATTGAGCCTCAAGCTCATCATCATCAGAATCAACATCATGACCAGCAGTCTCTTTTGCCTTTTTCTGAACTTTGAAGGCGGCTTCTTTATCAGATGAAGACGTCTTTCCTATGCGCATCTCATAGGCAGTTAGAGAACCATGTAATTCATCCATGGAAAATGCATTCAGATCTTTGGCTTCTTCAATGGCTGAGACTTTTGAATCAAACCGAGGAAGAAGAGATCTTAGAACCTTTTTGACGATGACCGGCTCTTTAATCTCCTCCCCTAGTCCACGAATGTCATTCGTGACTTCATTCACTCGTTGCAAATATGAGTCAACATTCTCGCTTTCCTCCATGCGAAGAGATTCAAATTGAGAGCGATGAGTTTGCAATTTGGCTTCTTTAATCTTCTCATCACCTTCATGTATGCTTTGCAACTTGTCCCAAATTTCCTTGGCTGTTTTGCATGCAATTACTTTGACAAGCTCGCTGTCCACAAGGCCACTAAAGAGTGCATTCTGCGCCTTGGAGTCGTTGTCTGCCAACTTTTTCGATGCTGTATCATTGGGTACGGTGGCAGCATTGTAACCGGCTCTGACAGACTCCCAGACATCATAGCCAAGAGATTTGATGAAGGCTTGCATCCTAATCTTCCAAAAGGAGTAATTAGAACCATCAAACAGAGGTGCTTTCATATTCCCTGTATTGACCGCCATGTGATTTGACAAGAGATCACCCTTAGCGTATTAAACTGATCAAGGGAACCTCGCTCTGATACCAATTATTGGATACCGCGATCACTGAGAGGGGGGGGGTGAATCAGTGATTTCTAAAAACAGGTCCAATTCAACAACAAAACAAGTCAAATCACACAATGACACCAGATTTAACGTGGTTCACCGAAAGGCTACGTCCACGGTTCAAAGACTGTCCGAACACCAATCCGGGACAGATCTGAATCTTATTTAGTCGCTACAACGACAAAGAGCACCAACCCTTATTTTCAGATAGCACCAACTATCTAGGAAGCACCGACTCCCTTGAGTTTCAGATAGCACCAACTATCTAGGAAGCACCGACTCCCTTGAGTTTCAGATAGCACCAACTATCTAGGAAGCACCGACTCCCTTTACAATTTATCTGCACCCACAGATAGGATCACCAAACCCCAGACACCAAGCACCAACTTGATGTTTTACAGAGTAGAAGATTAACTCTGTCTACAGCCCTTCCCCTCTACAATTCTCTCTCTCTCAATCCCTTACAAATTGAAATCTAAAGCATAAAAGAGAGACACTTAACTCATGGACGAATCACCATCTTCTAGAGCATAATCTCGTCCACAATTGCTGTAGAAAACGTCACCACATCAGCACAACAGCAACACAGCAGCAGCTTCTGCTTTCTCTCAAGAACTCTCTCTCTTTGGTGGTGTGTATATGAACGACCCAAACATGCCTTTATATAGGTTTTAGTAACCCTTAATTGTGTTCAAAACAGGCTACAATTCGTTTAGAAAGAGTCCCAAACGAAATAGATAAGAGTGCTGAATTTTCGTGCAAAACTTCTAATTCTGCGCAACTCTGGTTCCCGTGCTCGGTCGACATCCTGGCTTGCCCGGTCGACCGAAGACACTGACTGAAAAACAGACAATTTCGAGCTCGGTCGACATCCTGAGGGCTCGGTCGACCGAAGACACACTGTGTCACGAAAATAACTGAGAGGTGCCTTTTTCTATTTTCTGCAGGTTTCTTCTTGCTCGGTCGACCGCATGAACAGCCCGGTCGACCGCGTGCTCTGCATCAGGAATTCTTAATTCCAGACTGTTTCAATTCTGTTTCTCCTTTTCAAGCTCTATCAACACCAGCTTATTATCATCATGTTTGTGACAATGTGTTGACAAGAATTCCAACTCAAACTAATACTTGAGATACTGATTCTTCAAATCATCAAAAACTACTCAAGTCATCTCAAATTCCAACACTTTCGTGGGGGAGAATTTAAAATCTCCACACCCACATTTAGTGTCTTTTGCTCGTGTTCGCGTCGGAGATTGGAAACATTGTGGATTTAGTATGTTGTTTTCGGAGAACATCGGCAGACTTTCAGCCTTTCAACATCACTAATGTGGTTAATGAGAGAAGACATGTGCATTTGCCCGCCAAAGTAGAACTTGAGCAGTATTTGAAGGTCCCCTCTCAGCTAATCGAAGATCATCATGCAGCGTTACCGAGGTAAATAAATGTGGATTTTGGGTGAACTCAGACCATCTTTCCAAGACGAAGGACTGTAAAAAGGCATATTAGCTATTGATTTTATGGAGGGAGAAGTGATTCTTAGTTAGTAAGATTAGAAGTTAGTACCAGAAACTCAGGGATTTCCCGGATTAAATGAGCCTTGTCATAGTTTTGGTTGAGAATTTCTGTAACTTGCAGCTTAGCCAGTGTAGTTGATTCAGCGGTAATACCAAGTGGATGGTTAGTTGTAGTCAAGATAATTTTCGGCAGCAGAGGAAACCTTGTGGATTTTACGGACTTACAGGGTAATGGATTGGACAACGTGTAGATGCAAGTGGATCCCTCAGTTAATGTGATGTCCATTTCTTAATGAGAGTGATTTTCATGATATTTCCATCTTTTGCTATGTTTTTTTTTTCTTAATGTCTATGATTTATCCTTGTAGTGTTTAAGCCATGGATTATGTTTAATCTTCTTAAGATATTGATTTACAATGATCTTGGAATTTTGCTCTTGTTTTAATTTTTTTAATGTTGACATCTACATTTCAAGATCTTCATGATTGTGTTTCTTTTTCAAACCATAGTGTGAAATTTCTATTTCAGTGATTTGTTCCTTTGGCTATGCAAGATGAATTTCTTAATGATTTTTGTGTTCAGATTATATACATATTCCTACATTTGTTTTAACGTTCGGCTGTGTTTAGATTTCTACAGGATTTTTATGAACAAATGGGTTCAGATTTCAACAAGGTTTAGTGTTTAATTAACACTCAGATTTCAGCAAAGTTTAATGTACAGTCATGCTTTACGAATCTGATTAATTTTTTTTTGAAGTCCTGATTTGAAAATTGTTAGGTGTTTTGATGGTTTGTTTGGCTATGAAAATATGATTTTCAAAATGCATAATGTTATTTCGTACTCAAACTTTGTTAAGCTTTATTTAAGCTTTATTTGATAATTTGGAGGTTCACTTTCTACTATGTTTTAAAATGATGAAATTCAGCTAAGTAATTGTTTTAGTCATTATGTTTAAAATTTTAAGATTTGTTTGCATTGAATGGAGTGAGTTGTATTGGCTTACGGTTGGTGTTTGGAAATGTACGGAGTTGAAGGGTTGATGGACGTCAGGAGGTGTATTGGTTCAGTAGGAAACAAATTTGGATTTTGAGGTAGCGAGCAGAACTTAAGACATAATATTCAGATGAGGCTGAGATGATTGTTCCTGCAAGAAAGGTAGAGCATGAGACAGAGGCAGAAGATTGAGCAGACTCCAGATTGTGAAATTTTCAATCAAGCACCATTCGTGAAGCAAATGTTTAGTTAACTGGTGAACCTTAGAGGACAAACTAAATGTTGTGGAATTGCTTCGAGACTTGGATTGAAAGTTTCAGCGTATCAGGGAGTGATGCCAGCTTGGCAGGTTTATTTTGTTGATGACACAGCATCAAGCAGAAGATTAAGAACAACAAGCAGATAGATTTAGAGTGAGCATGGACTTCTGAGTACAGTGGAGAAGACTTGAATAATGAAATCTGAAGAGGCAAGCCATGCGAAGTTTTGACACAGAACAGCTCAGCAGGTTATGGCAGTTTAACATCTGGTTTATAGTAGTGTGACATCTGGGTTGTAGCAGACCAAGTCAGAGACATGATACCTATAGAATTTTGGAGTTTGTAATTCAGAATCGGGATGGATTTGTATTGCGTCAGGAGAGCCGTGCAGCCAGTTAACTCGATTAGTTTATTAATGTAAGACCCCGACCCCCAGTTCTTTTGTTTTAGTATTGTTTTAATCGTGGTTTAGCTTTTTAAGTGAGATTTGATTTAGTTTGACCTTGTTTTTTAGTTTGATTGGATTTTTCCATAGCCTTGGTGAGACGGAGTGGGGGCTTACTCCCCTAAGAGGAGCTGCTCACAACGGTTGTCATGCAATGCTAGTTAGTGGGTCACACTTAACTAAAATAATGATGTAGTATCCCCTAGGATATGCCTCATGTATTTTACAAACCAAAGCTAATCGGGAGTCATACATTATTTGGTATGAGATACTTAGATAATAATGAATGATTGGGGATCAAGGATAGTTAGTCTTAATCTTGATTTTGACGACTTTGATCCGCACCAATCTATGGGGCATTTGCACTCCCCAAGGAGGCATGCCCTAGGGGATTGGGATTCCAATGTATTCTAAATTCAATGCTTATGAGGATTCCCATATGAATTTGGTAGAATACTAAATCCTAATGTCATTTATATTCTTTCATTGAATGTATGGTTATGTGCTTTAATTTATACAGCATGAATTCGAATACTTTCAATCCACTTGCGGCCATCCTCAACCAGAACAGGTTGATGGGATCCAACTATGTAGACTGGAAAAGGAACCTGGATATTATCTTGACAGCTTCAAGTTGCAAATATGTCCTTACTATACCCTCCCTTCCTGAGCCTGAGCCTGATGCACCACAGATTGTGAAAAACTTTTACACCAAGTAGACCAATGACAATGAGAAGGCCAGATGTTTTATTCAGGCATCCATCTCTACTATTTTGCAAGAACAACATCAATCCTATAAGTCAGCATATGATATTATATCGAACTTAAAGGAGATATTTGCAGACCAGGTTAGGCCTGCTAGGCAGGCTGCTATAAAAGTGCTGATGGAGACAAAGATGGCTGAGGGAACCCCAGTACAAAAACATTTGTTACAAATGAAGTTGGCATTGAATGAGTTAGATGTACTGGGGATTATGATTGATACAGAATCGCAAATCGACATGATCATTCAATCACTACCGGACTCATTCAAACATTTCGAGATCAATTATAATAAATTGGAAATGACAATAGCTGAGCTGTCTCGCCAGCTGGTAGTGTTTGAGGAAATCATGAAGAAAAGACCAACTGCCCTCATGACAGAAAAAAGTCATTTGCTAAGTCTAAGCCGAAAGGCAAAGACCGGGATAGCAATAAGAAATCAGTCATCAAGGTCCTAAGGTGGAGTATGGTTCCACTAGTGGTGTGGCAAAGGTCAAGGATACGAGAGCAATGGGAAAGTGTTTCCACTGTGGTATGATAGGACATTGGAAGAGGAATTGTCCACGATTTCTGTCAAAGGAAAAGACCTCAGGTATGATTAAGTCACTTGTTTCTGAAGTTAGTTTTGCAACTAGTACTTTCAGAATCTTGGTTTGTAGACTTCGGTACAACTAATTACATCAGTAATATGTTGTAGGAGTTACAGGTAACCAGGAGGATTAATGACGGGGAAATCAGTATTAACTTGGGATCGGAAGCCAAGGCAGAAGCAGTGTCAATAGGAGTAATAACTTAGTTTCTTTCAAATATTAAGTTGATTTTGTCAAATACATTATATGTACCGTTTTTAAGACGGAATTTTAATTTCTAGTATGATGAATAAGAGTTATTTTGTTACTTTTGGTAATTTAATTGTCTTAAAGTTGAGCGGTACTCTTATATATTCTGACAAGGTAATCAATGGATTTTATTTGTTAACTCCCACAATGTATGAGATACATGACACTGATGTTAATAATAGACCGTCATTAAAGAGGTAGTTACCTTCATCTAATCCAAGAAACTTTTGGCACCCAAGAGGCTAGATCATATGAACCTAAACAGGATTGACAGGCTAGTGAAAGATGGTATCTTGCCTTCATTGGTGGTAGAACCAATGCCTGTCTGCAAGTCTTGTCTGGAAGGTAAAATGATCAAAAGACCCTTATTCATCTAAGGGCAGTAGGGCCAAAGATTTATTGGAGTTAGTGTATACTGATGTGTATGGACCTATAATATTAGAGCGAGAGATTGATACGAGTATTTCATCACTTTCACCGATGATTACTCAAGATATGGATACATATACCTTATGCACCGCAAGTCCGAGATTTTTGAATAGTTCAAAGAGTTTCGAGCGGAAGCGGCATAGCAATTAGGTAAAAGTATAAATACTCTTCGATAAGATCGATAAGGCGAATATCTCTCCGCTAACTTTATGGGATACTTATCAGAAAATGGGATTTGATCCAAGTAGTCTGCTCCTGGTTTGCCTCAACAGAACGAAGTAGTAGAAAGAAGG
Source organism: Litsea cubeba (assembly GCA_012931725.1). Taxonomy (NCBI): domain Eukaryota; kingdom Viridiplantae; phylum Streptophyta; class Magnoliopsida; order Laurales; family Lauraceae; genus Litsea; species Litsea cubeba. The sequence continues at coordinate 34,913,768 of CM022955.1, read as the reverse complement.
AACAAGACTCTTTTCTATGATTGAGTTTCTACTGATTACCTATATTTTGGGATATGAAACTGAAATATATATACTAAACCTCATTCCATCTAAGTCTATACTTGAGACTCCCAGGGAATTATGGACAGGGCGAAAGCCTAGTCTACAACGTTTTCAGGGTTGTCCGGCACACGTGCTGAATGATAAGACGGATTAGTTGGAATCTAAGTTGGAAGTATATATATTTATATTCTATCCCAAAAGGAACTAAAGGTTGGTTGCTCTATAATCCCAGAGAGCAGAAAGTGCTTGGCAGCACCAATGCGGTTTTCTGGAGGGAGATTATAAGATTAACTGGATATCTTTAGCAATGGTTATCTTGGAAGAAATTCAAGAAAGAACAATTCCAAATCCAAGAATAACCAAACTTTAAGAAAATCCGCCCGTACTTGACCCAGTAGTTACACCAATGCCTTGTCGTAGTGGGAGTATTGTCAGGGCCCTTGACAAGTTCTTGGTCTAGGGAAAGTCTTACAAGGCAATCCCAGTGTAACCGGAACAAGATCCCTATAACTATGATAAAGCAGTTAATGACATAGTTTCGGGACGTTGTTTAGATGCTATGAAAGCTGAGGTGGAGTCTTTGTACTCTAATCAAGTCTGGATACTTGTGTCACGCAGTACGCCTAGTCAGCAGATATAAGTCTAGCCTAGGTCTTTATCATTGACTGTTGTAAGATGTGTTCTCGAATACTTGAGAAGGACTAGAGATCACATGTTGAGTTATCGCAGTGATGAGTTGATTCCAGTCGGTTACATAGATACTGACTTCTAGTCAGATCAGGATTCCAGGAAATCAACTTCTGGGTATGTGCTTATGTTGTAGCAACTTGAGAAGCAACTACGGAAGCAGATTGGCTAAAAAGATTCCTTATGGAACTTGGAGTGGTATTTTTGGCAGGACAGCCGCTCACAGTTTACTATGATAACAACAGGGCAGTCGCTAAGTCCAAGGAACCCAAGAGCCAAAAAGCATGTACAGAGGAAGTTATACATGGTCAGATAGATTGTGCAGAGAGGTGATCACCAAGGTAGCCTCTGTAGACAATCTGGTAGATCCCTTTACTAAGCCTTTGACTACCAAAGTCTTTGAGCAAGATGTAAAGAGGATGTGCATGAGATGCAACTCTAACTGGCATTGAGCCCAAGTGGGAGATTGTTAGTTTTATGGACTCAATCCAGTAGATGATATAATAAATTGATTAATTTCTTTATTTATCAGTATATTCATGCTTTCCTTTCATGAGATGAATGGTAATTTATTATATACTTGCACATAACCAATATGAATGACATGATGGTTCATGAGATGAACTGGAGTCCACAAGTATATTAGATGTAACACAAGTGTATGGATGAGATCCACATACAGGAGACATGTGTGACAAATCTTATACTTAAATATCTTCACAACCAGTGATGAGACTGGACATCTCATACTGACAAGGTTGCAGTACTTTGATCACTATGAGATAGTGTGATTTGTCTCGATCATCAGAATGTAAGATTCTGGATCATAGTGCTGGTACAATGGACGTATTGAAGGACCATGAGAAGCACCTTATAAACACTGTCCTTACTTCAAGGTCTGCTCTCATAATTCCCTAGCAATAGGATCTCAATCCTGAGACATTAATGAACTCAAGTTTTTATCTATTCATTTGCTTTGAGTCACCAATGAGTGAGGCCAACTGTAGGTCAACACCTCGGTGATTTGGGTACATGGTAGTAGAACTGTGGGAACATTTAATGGTCAAGATGGAATCTATCTCTAATATCCCCTTGTGCCAATTAATGGATTTATCATTGGTAAGTGCGCACCCATTCCGATTTAAGCGTTAATTGGAAAGGTACCTATGATCATTATAATTAATTGGGGCTCAAGGATAATAAGATATGGATCTAGTTTGGAAGACAGATCAAATTGATCCATGGATATTGATAGAGGGGTCTACTTGTGGTAATGTGAAAGTTTAGGGTCTTCTATGTAATATTCCTAAGACTGGAGTTCAATTGCATTTATATAGTGGAGTTATTTGCAATTAACTGTGGGCCCGGATTACACATGAGATGTGGGGCCGCGAGTCCTAGTTTGAGCCAGCTTTCTAAGGAATCTCTAGTGGTCCCCATGCTAGCCCAATTATTAGAAAGTATCTAATTCTAGTTGAACTCTAAAAGGAAAGTTACTATTTCTATTTGAAGTAAGACTTCCAATAGTGGAAATAGTAGACTTGCTAATTTTAGTAGAAGTGTGACTTCTATTTTAATTAGAAAGGAATTGGAAAGTTACTAATCATATTTGAAGTGAGACTTCTAATTATGATATGGTAAGTTACTAATTAATGGAAGTAAGACTTCTTCTATTGTAATTACTAAAGAGGAGGCAACTTGCAAAAGCTATAAATAGAGGAGAAGAGGGCTGGACGTCCAAGTATGCTACATACCTAGGGATTCACGCCCAGCCCTCTCTAGTGCAAAAGTTGCATGAGTTTTTCCTCTCTTCTCTCTTCTAGTTCTCTTTCTAGTTCCTCCCTAGAGTTCCTAGTAGTTTTCTCTTGGAGATCCCACCATCTTCTTGAGAAAAAGGAGAATCTGATACGGGTCATAGCGTGGAAGATCAAGGGGTCTTGGAGTTTCGTATTTGATTAGTGAAAGCGTTTCATCATCAAGGAAAGACGCAACTTCTCCTTAAGAGCACAACCGAGCTCCAAAGGTATAATCCACTTCATTGCATGTTGCAGATTATTATGGATGCTTATTAGTTGCTGTTTCTATCTTCTAGATAGATTGTATTTACTGATCATGATGGCTGAGATTGAGGACTTGGATCTTGGATTGGGTTTTATAGCCTTCTGGATAGTTGATCCCTGCATCACGTGGGTCAAAAGTTTTTGGAAACCTATCCTAGAGGCGCACCCTATTTCCAACATCGCCCCACCTCGGCAAATTATGAACATTGATCTCGGCCCAAGTTGGATGGACCCTATCACCTCATACCTCAAGGACGACCAACTCCCTGAAGACAAAGCTCAAGCTCGCAAGATCAGGCTAAGAGCGGTCCGGTTCGGCTCTCTCTAGAAGGAAAGCTGTACCGGAAGTCGTTCACAGGCCCTTATCTCCAGTGCGTCCACCCAAGCCGAGTTGAAGATTTCCTTTTCGAAATACATGAAGGCATCTGCGGGAGTCACATCGGAGGACGGTCACTGGCACCGGGCTTCAGCCAGGATACTGGTGGCCGTACATGCAGAAGGATGCACAGATGTACGCCATGAAGTGTGAAAAATGCCAGAAGTTCTCACACAATCTCCATCAACCTGCGCAGGAATTAAGCCCGCTGTCCAGCCCATGGCCCTTTGCCCAATGGGGGCTGGACATCGTGGGACCTCTCCACCAAGCTCCAGGGAATAAGAGGTGGCTGATAGTGGCCATGATCACTTCACCAAGTGGATAGAAGCAGAAGCATTGTCTTCCATCACCGAGCGAGACTCCAAAAACTTTGTATGGAGGAACATTGTCACGAGGTTTGGCATCCCTCGAATCTTGGTCTCGGACAACGTGACCCAATTTCGACTCCAGCCTCTTCAAAAACTTCTGCCAGGAGCTCGGTATCAGGAATCACTATTCGACTCCGGCCTATCCCCAGAGCAACGGCCAAGCCTAGATCTCTAACAAAGTGGTCCTCGATGGACTCAAATGAGACTCGACAGGGCCAAAGGGAGGTGGGTGGAAGAGCTTCCTAGTGTCCTATGGGTGTACAAGACTACCCCGAGGTGCTCCACTTGGAGACACCGTTCTCCTTGGCTTATGGGATGGAAGCCGTGATCCAGCTCGAGATCGGCCTTCCAACCCTCAGATCCGAACTTTTTGACCAAGGCTAGAACGAGAAGAACCTGACCCTGGAGTTGGACCTGGCCGAAGAGCGCAGAGAGGCAGCGGCCATCTGCTTGACTGCCTATCTGCAACAGCTGGCGAAAGATTACAACCAGAGAGTCCGAGAAGGAAATTCTCCATTGGCGAACTGGTCCTGAAGAAGGCACTACCAGCTGACAAGGATCCAAACCAAGGCAAGCTGGCGCCGAACTGGCGCGGCCCATTCAAAGTAGTCTCGACTGCTAGTCGGTCCGTATACAAAGTCGAGGATATGGATGGAAAGCAACTGCCGCGACCATGAATGCCTCGTACCTCAAAAAGTTTTACTTTTGAAATGTACTCAGATTATGCAAACAATGAAGACGATTTCTTCTCAGAGATTTCTTTTCCTTTTCTAAGTCAAAGACCCCGACAATAACACCACTCTCCAGCTCGGCAGCAGTGCGCAGGGTCATCCTAACTTCGGAATAAAATCGGCAAAGGAATGACTTCGCCCTCTCCAGTTTGGCAAAAATAACTCCATTTCATGTGATAGCGCATCTTGGCCCTCATGCCAGATAGCCGCACGGCCCCTGGTGAAGAGCCAGAGGGATCTCTCCATTCGTGCGATAAGCGCATCTCGGCCCTCGCGCCAGATAGCCGGCACGGCCCCTGGTGAAGAGCCAGAGGGATTTCTCCATTTCGTGCGAATAAGCGCATTCTCGACCCTCATGCCAGATAGCCAAGCACGGCCCCTGGTGAAGAGCCAGAGGGATCTCTCCATTTCGTGCGAAAACACGCATATCGGCCATCATGCCAGATAGCCAGCACAGCCCCTGGAGAAGAGCCAGAGGGATCTCTCCATTTCATGCGATAAACGCATCTCCGGCCCTTGTGCAGATAGCCAGCACGACCCCTGGTGAAGAGCCAGAGGGGTCTCTCCATTTCGTGCAATAAGCGGATCTCGGCCTTCGCGCTAGATAGCCAGCACAGCCCCTGGTAAAGAGCCAGAGGGATCGCCATTATTTTGTGCGATAATCGCATCTCGACACTCTCATACCAGATCACTGGCGCGTTACTTGCGTGTCTACTGGTGGACAAAAATCCTAACAATATAATCCCGGGCTAGTCTGGGGGGCAGCTCGCGCCTACCCTTACCGAGCTCACATACTTGGCGCAAAATGTTGGGAAAACGAAATACCTAACCCTACCGAGCTCATACTGTGCAAAATGATGGGAAAGCAAAAACGTGCATAACAAGAAAAATGACTCGGTCATTAGCCAAAGAAAACTTGAATTATATTGAATTTACGTTCATTACATAAAGCAGTAGGTACAATCGAAAACAAGAAAGCAGGAGAGATACATCGAGAGCAGAAGCAATTACAAACAAAATGAACGGAATCAGTCCGAAGTCATGCAGGATCAGAAGCGTGAGGAGCGGTGGCAACTCCGATATCGGCCCCGGCTTGATCAGTGTTTACCTCCCTTGTAGCTATCTCGCTAACGATAACGGGAGGGGCGGGGTTCGGCACTGGAGCTGGGTACGGAGGCGGGTCCCTGAAGGACGGATCCCCATCTGAGATCCCTGCCTCCTTCAAAGCGGAATGCCATCCTTTCATCCAGGCTTGTCCCTCACCACAAGCACTGGCCTTATAGTGCGCCGTCACTTGTGCCTTGGTGTCCTCAAAGACAGCATCGCACTCAGATTCGAGCCTGGCCTCGGCTTCATCCGCCCTCTTCGATTCGGCTTGGAGCTTGGCCTCAAATTCTTCCTTCAACCTTTGCATAGAAGCCTCGAGCTCGGCCAGCTTCCTCCTCTCGACCTCCGTCTCGCCCCTCGCCCGCTCAAGCCCGACCTCATACTCTTCTTCGGCCCTCGCTAGTTTTTGAGTAACGGCGTCTAGGGCTTCCTCAAGGCCATTTTTCTCTGCATTCAGCTCGGTGGCCTTAACGCCATACTTGTACAGCTTGTCGGCCACAACCATGGACTTCTGCACCGTCTGTCAAAGAGGCAAGGAAGGAAAGTCAGAACAGTCACCGATATTAAACAACTTGATGAAAAGCTTAAAGGTTCAGATGAACTCACCATGAAGCACGACTGCAGCAACGACAGTACCAGCTTCGGGTCACTGTATCTGTCCAGCTGAGCCATATCTCGAGGAAGGGCATAGGCCCGCCCAAGCACCTCGAGGACGAAGGGATCGACCCTTCGGAGCACACGATGCTCCATTGTCATCTGTCTCCCCGGCTCGAGCACAAAGCTCGGCTCCCATGGGCGTGGGCCAGCGGATGGCGATGCTGCAGCCGAGCTAGGACCAGCCTTGGCTCTCGGCCTTTTTTGTGGCCGAATTTGCTCTTGCTCGACCTCGGCTGGGGGCGACCGGGCCTCCAACTCAGCGGGACTGGAAGGGGCAAGGATCTCTGCCCCTACCGCAGGGGAAGACGCCTGAGGAAGAGTCTGGTCGTATCCGGATTCGCAGGCACCTAAGGGCCTGGGCGTCCTCGACACCGAGTGCCAGAGTCTCAAGGTCCTCGAAGGACATACGCCTGGCGGGCCGCATTCCAAGCTCGGCGAAGGAGACCGGACGATCTGACGTGACCTCTTCTTGAGGCCTCGCGTGGCCTCGACCCGAACGTAGATGCCTGAGCACCGGATGCGGCCCTGCTTGCAATATCGGACACTGCCCGCGGAGGCCTTTCCTCCTCGGTCTTGGCCCTAGGATCGGCTTGTTCCTTCTCGGCCTCGGGCTCAGCTCTCTCCGGACCTCCTTCTCGAAACGGCTCGGTCGTGCCCTTTATGTATCCGCGATACTTCGGCTTGTACCCTAACAGCGACCAAGCTACCCTGCCTCGTGGCCGTTGTATCGCTTTACTTGTCTAAGCCAGGCTTCGTTCCTCGCCCAGATATAACGAGCAGCCCGCTTCCTCTCCTTCACAGCTGCACAGCAAGCAGAGGTATCAGTACGGCAAGACAGGAAAGGAAAATGCATATGGAAAATATACAAAGGAAGATGGTATTTACTTGGAACAGTCCCGAAGTGGCAGGGAACCCGGTAGGCTTGTCAGTGTCGGCTACGCCAAACTCCCAGTTACCCGAGACGTACAAGAGATCGTCTCCGGCGCATTTACTTGAGTCCTCCAGGTAGCGAATAAAGCCCTCCCAACGTGGCTTAGCCCGGAGATAGTAGGCATCTCCAGACTTGCATATGTCGTAGATGTCCTCAATATCAAAGACGCCGAGGTCGATGCCTAGGACCTCGTTCAGCTTGGCCATGCCCATCACGATCTTGAAGACGTTGGGCAGTAACTGGTAGGGGCAGAGGCACCACTGACTAAGGCACCTCCTCAGAAGGGGATGAAAGGAGAAACGAACCCCACCTTCAGTCACAACCACCAGAGGGAAAGGCATCCAGCCTCCCGAAAAGTCACGGAGGTTGAAACCATTAGGATAAGCCCCCCTGACTTAGACATCGGCGGGGATCTTAAAGGTTGACCTAAATCCCTCAATCGCCGCCTCACCCTCTAACCAGTGACTGTAAATACCCATCTCTACCCAAATCTAAAAGCAAAGAAGAAACCCTAGACCCAAAACCTACGGGAAAGGGTAAGGAGCACTTACGAAGGCAAAACCAGAGTGCAGACTAGCAAAGAACTCAATCTCGGCAGCACCCCTCTTCTCAAGCAGAGTTCTCTCGCAGCGATTTCGTCTCTTCTCTGGTTCAGATTGACAATAGGGAAGAAGGAAACCTCGACGACCCTATAAATAGGGGAAGGGATCCCCTCCTCAGAAACCCTAGAGGCGCGTGCTAGACGCTCTCTGGGGCTCCGCGCACATCATTTCAATCATTGAATGCATCCCCGACAAAACGGCGCATGCGCCCTCGAGGCGACTAGACAATTGATCAGGAGATGACACGTAGAGCCGTCGGTATGTCTTCAGCTTTGATTAGCAGGCGTCATTTATTACCCCCGTCATTCAAAACGACGGCGGAAGAAGGCCAAGCGCCAGCAATCGAAATCAAGGCGAACTCTAGATTTAGAGTGAGCATGGACTTCTGAGTACAGTGGAGAAGACTTGAATAATGAAATCTGAAGAGGCAAGCCATGCGAAGTTTTGACACAGAACAGCTCAGCAGGTTATGGCAGTTTAACATCTGGTTTATAGTAGTGTGACATCTGGGTTGTAGCAGACCAAGTCAGAGACATGATACCTATAGAATTTTGGAGTTTGTAATTCAGAATCGGGATGGATTTGTATTGCGTCAGGAGAGCCGTGCAGCCAGTTAACTCGATTAGTTTATTAATGTAAGACCCCGACCCCCAGTTCTTTTGTTTAGTATTGTTTTAATCGTGGTTTAGCTTTTTAAGTGAGATTTGATTTAGTTTGACCTTGTTTTTTAGTTTGATTGGATTTTTCCATAGCCTTGGTGAGACGGAGTGGGGGCTTACTCCCCTAAGAGGAGCTGCTCACAACGGTTGTCATGCAATGCTAGTTAGTGGGTCACACTTAACTAAAATAATGATGTAGTATCCCCTAGGATATGCCTCATGTATTTTACAAACCAAAGCTAATCGGGAGTCATACATTATTTGGTATGAGATACTTAGATAATAATGAATGATTGGGGATCAAGGATAGTTAGTCTTAATCTTGATTTTGACGACTTTGATCCGCACCAATCTATGGGGCATTTGCACTCCCCAAGGAGGCATGCCCTAGGGGATTGGGATTCCAATGTATTCTAAATTCAATGCTTATGAGGATTCCCATATGAATTTGGTAGAATACTAAATCCTAATGTCATTTATATTCTTTCATTGAATGTATGGTTATGTGCTTTAATTTATACAGCATGAATTCGAATACTTTCAATCCACTTGCGGCCATCCTCAACCAGAACAGGTTGATGGGATCCAACTATGTAGACTGGAAAAGGAACCTGGATATTATCTTGACAGCTTCAAGTTGCAAATATGTCCTTACTATACCCTCCCTTCCTGAGCCTGAGCCTGATGCACCACAGATTGTGAAAAACTTTTACACCAAGTAGACCAATGACAATGAGAAGGCCAGATGTTTTATTCAGGCATCCATCTCTACTATTTTGCAAGAACAACATCAATCCTATAAGTCAGCATATGATATTATATCGAACTTAAAGGAGATATTTGCAGACCAGGTTAGGCCTGCTAGGCAGGCTGCTATAAAAGTGCTGATGGAGACAAAGATGGCTGAGGGAACCCCAGTACAAAAACATTTGTTACAAATGAAGTTGGCATTGAATGAGTTAGATGTACTGGGGATTATGATTGATACAGAATCGCAAATCGACATGATCATTCAATCACTACCGGACTCATTCAAACATTTCGAGATCAATTATAATAAATTGGAAATGACAATAGCTGAGCTGTCTCGCCAGCTGGTAGTGTTTGAGGAAATCATGAAGAAAAGACCAACTGCCCTCATGACAGAAAAAAGTCATTTGCTAAGTCTAAGCCAAAGGCAAAAACCGGGATAGCAAGAAGAAATCAGTCATCAAAGGTCCTAAGGTGGAGTATGGTTCCACTAGTGGTGTGGCAAAGGTCAAGGATACGAGAGCAATGGGAAAGTGTTTCCACTGTGGTATGATAGGACATTGGAAGAGGAATTGTCCACGATTTCTGTCAAAGGAAAAGACCTCAGGTATGATTAAGTCACTTGTTTCTGAAGTTAGTTTTGCAACTAGTACTTCAGAATCTTGGTTTGTAGACTTCGGTACAACTAATTACATCAGTAATATGTTGTAGGAGTTACAGGTAACCAGGAGGATTAATGACGGGGAAATCAGTATTAACTTGGGATCGGAAGCCAAGGCAGAAGCAGTGTCAATAGGAGTAATAACTTAGTTTCTTTCAAATATTAAGTTGATTTTGTCAAATACATTATATGTACCGTTTTAAGACGGAATTTTAATTTCTAGTATGATGAATAAGAGTTATTTTGTTACTTTTGGTAATTTAATTGTCTTAAAGTTGAGCGGTACTCTTATATATTCTGACAAGGTAATCAATGGATTTTATTTGTTAACTCCCACAATGTATGAGATACATGACACTGATGTTAATAATAGACCGTCATTAAAGAGGTAGTTACCTTCATCTAATCCAAGAAACTTTTGGCACCCAAGAGGCTAGATCATATGAACCTAAACAGGATTGACAGGCTAGTGAAAGATGGTATCTTGCCTTCATTGGTGGTAGAACCAATGCCTGTCTGCAAGTCTTGTCTGGAAGGTAAAATGATCAAAAGACCCTTATTCATCTAAGGGCAGTAGGGCCAAAGATTTATTGGAGTTAGTGTATACTGATGTGTATGGACCTATAATATTAGAGCGAGAGATTGATACGAGTATTTCATCACTTTCACCGATGATTACTCAAGATATGGATACATATACCTTATGCACCGCAAGTCCGAGATTTTTGAATAGTTCAAAGAGTTTCGAGCGGAAGCGGCATAGCAATTAGGTAAAAGTATAAATACTCTTCGATAAGATCGATAAGGCGAATATCTCTCCGCTAACTTTATGGGATACTTATCAGAAAATGGGATTTGATCCAAGTAGTCTGCTCCTGGTTTGCCTCAACAGAACGAAGTAGTAGAAAGAAGGAACAAGACTCTTTTCTATGATTGAGTTTCTACTGATTACCTATATTTTGGGATATGAAACTGAAATATATATACTAAACCTCATTCCATCTAAGTCTATACTTGAGACTCCCAGGGAATTATGGACAGGGCGAAAGCCTAGTCTACAACGTTTTCAGGGTTGTCCGGCACACGTGCTGAATGATAAGACGGATTAGTTGGAATCTAAGTTGGAAGTATATATATTTATATTCTATCCCAAAAGGAACTAAAGGTTGGTTGCTCTATAATCCCAGAGAGCAGAAAGTGCTTGGCAGCACCAATGCGGTTTTCTGGAGGGAGATTATAAGATTAACTGGATATCTTTAGCAATGGTTATCTTGGAAGAAATTCAAGAAAGAACAATTCCAAATCCAAGAATAACCAAACTTTAAGAAAATCCGCCCGTACTTGACCCAGTAGTTACACCAATGCCTTGTCGTAGTGGGAGTATTGTCAGGGCCCTTGACAAGTTCTTGGTCTAGGGAAAGTCTTACAAGGCAATCCCAGTGTAACCGGAACAAGATCCCTATAACTATGATAAAGCAGTTAATGACATAGTTTCGGGACGTTGTTTAGATGCTATGAAAGCTGAGGTGGAGTCTTTGTACTCTAATCAAGTCTGGATACTTGTGTCACGCAGTACGCCTAGTCAGCAGATATAAGTCTAGCCTAGGTCTTTATCATTGACTGTTGTAAGATGTGTTCTCGAATACTTGAGAAGGACTAGAGATCACATGTTGAGTTATCGCAGTGATGAGTTGATTCCAGTCGGTTACATAGATACTGACTTCTAGTCAGATCAGGATTCCAGGAAATCAACTTCTGGGTATGTGCTTATGTTGTAGCAACTTGAGAAGCAACTACGGAAGCAGATTGGCTAAAAAGATTCCTTATGGAACTTGGAGTGGTATTTTTGGCAGGACAGCCGTTCACAGTTTACTGTGATAACAACAGGGCAGTCGCTAAGTCCAAGGAACCCAAGAGCCAAAAAGCATGTACAGAGGAAGTTATACATGGTCAGATAGATTGTGCAGAGAGGTGATCACCAAGGTAGCCTCTGTAGACAATCTGGTAGATCCCTTTACTAAGCCTTTGACTACCAAAGTCTTTGAGCAAGATGTAAAGAGGATGTGCATGAGATGCAACTCTAACTGGCATTGAGCCCAAGTGGGAGATTGTTAGTTTTATGGACTCAATCCAGTAGATGATATAATAAATTGATTAATTTCTTTATTTATCAGTATATTCATGCTTTCCTTTCATGAGATGAATGGTAATTTATTATATACTTGCACATAACCAATATGAATGACATGATGGTTCATGAGATGAACTGGAGTCCACAAGTATATTAGATGTAACACAAGTGTATGGATGAGATCCACATACAGGAGACATGTGTGACAAATCTTATACTTAAATATCTTCACAACCAGTGATGAGACTGGACATCTCATACTGACAAGGTTGCAGTACTTTGATCACTATGAGATAGTGTGATTTGTCTCGATCATCAGAATGTAAGATTCTGGATCATAGTGCTGGTACAATGGACGTATTGAAGGACCATGAGAAGCACCTTATAAACACTGTCCTTACTTCAAGGTCTGCTCTCATAATTCCCTAGCAATAGGATCTCAATCCTGAGACATTAATGAACTCAAGTTTTTATCTATTCATTTGCTTTGAGTCACCAATGAGTGAGGCCAACTGTAGGTCAACACCTCGGTGATTTGGGTACATGGTAGTAGAACTGTGGGAACATTTAATGGTCAAGATGGAATCTATCTCTAATATCCCCTTGTGCCAATTAATGGATTTATCATTGGTAAGTGCGCACCCATTCCGATTAAGCGTTAATTGGAAAGGTACCTATGATCATTATAATTAATTGGGGCTCAAGGATAATAAGATATGGATCTAGTTTGGAAGACAGATCAAATTGATCCATGGATATTGATAGAGGGGTCTACTTGTGGTAATGTGAAAGTTTAGGGTCTTCTATGTAATATTCCTAAGACTGGAGTTCAATTGCATTTATATAGTGGAGTTATTTGCAATTAACTGTGGGCCCGGATTACACATGAGATGTGGGGTCGCGAGTCCTAGTTTGAGCCAGCTTTCTAAGGAATCCCTAGTGGTCCCCATGCTAGCCCAATTATTAGAAAGTATCTAATTCTAGTTGAACTCTAAAAGGAAAGTTACTATTTCTATTTGAAGTAAGACTTCCAATAGTGGAAATAGTAGACTTGCTAATTTTAGTAGAAGTGTGACTTCTATTTTAATTAGAAAGGAATTGGAAAGTTACTAATCATATTTGAAGTGAGACTTCTAATTATGATATGGTAAGTTACTAATTAATGGAAGTAAGACTTCTTCTATTGTAATTACTAAAGAGGAGGCAACTTGCAAAAGCTATAAATAGAGGAGAAGAGGGCTGGACGTCCAAGTATGCTACATACCTAGGGATTCACGCCCAGCCCTCTCTAGTGCAAAAGTTGCATGAGTTTTTCCTCTCTTCTCTCTTCTAGTTCTCTTTCTAGTTCCTCCCTAGAGTTCCTAGTAGTTTTCTCTTGGAGATCCCACCAACTTCTTGAGAAAAAGGAGAACCTTATACGGGTCATAGCGTGGAAGATCAAGGGGTCTTGGAGTTTCGTATTTGATTAGTGAAAGCGTTTCATCATCAAGGAAAGACGCAACTTCTCCATAAGAGCACAACCGAGCTCTAAAGGTATATTCCACTTCATTGCATGTTGCAGATTATTATGGATGCTTATTAGTTGTGTTTCTATCTTCTAGATAGATTGTATTTACTGATCATGATGGCTGAGATTGAGGACTTGGATCTTGGATTGGGTTTTATAGCCTTCTGGATAGTTGATCCCTGCATCAAGTGGGTCAAAAGTTTTTGAAACCTATCCTAGAGGCGCACCCTATTTCCAACATCGCCCACCTCGGCAAATTATGAACATTGATCTCGGCCCAAGTTGGATGGACCCTATCACCTCATACCTCAAGGACGACCAACTCCCTGAAGACAAAGCTCAAGCTCGCAAGATCAGGCTAAGAGCGGTCCGGTTCGGCTCTCTCTAGAAGGAAAGCTGTACCGGAAGTCGTTCACAGGCCCTATCTCCAGTGCGTCCACCCAAGCCGAGTTGAAGATTTCCTTTTCGAAATACATGAAGGCATCTGCGGGAGTCACATCAGAGGACGGTCACTGGCACCGGGCTTCAGCCAAGGATACTGGTGGCCGTACATGCAGAAGGATGCACAGATGTACGCCATGAAGTGTGAAAAATGCCAGAAGTTCTCACACAATCTCCATCAACCTGCGCAGGAATTAAGCCCGCTGTCCAGCCCATGGCCCTTTGCCCAATGGGGGCTGGACATCGTGGGACCTCTCCACCAAGCTCCAGGGAATAAGAGGTGGCTGATATGGCCACTGATCACTTCACCAAGTGGATAGAAGCAGAAGCATTGTCTTCCATCACCGAGCGAGACTCCAAAAACTTTGTATGGAGGAACATTGTCACGAGGTTTGGCATCCCTCGAATCTTGGTCTCGGACAACGTGACCCAATTCGACTCCAGCCTCTTCAAAAACTTCTGCCAGGAGCTCGGTATCAGGAATCACTATTCGACTCCGGCCTATCCCCAGAGCAACGGCCAAGCCTAGATCTCTAACAAAGTGGTCCTCGATGGACTCAAAATGAGACTCGACAGGGCCAAAGGGAGGTGGGTGGAAGAGCTTCCTAGTGTCCTATGGGTGTACAAGACTACCCCGAGGTGCTCCACTTTGGAGACACCGTTCTCCTTGGCGTATGGGATGGAAGCCGTGATCCCGCTCGAGATCGGCCTTCCAACCCTCAGATCCGAACTTTTTGACCAAGGCTAGAACGAGAAGAACCTGACCCTGGAGTTGGACCTGGCCGAAGAGCGCAGAGAGGCAGCGGCCATCTGCTTGACTGCCTATCTGCAACAGCTGGCGAAAGATTACAACCAGAGAGTCCGAGAAAGGAAATTCTCCATTGGCGAACTGGTCCTGAAGAAGGCACTACCAGCTGACAAGGATCCAAACCAAGGCAAGCTGGCGCCGAACTGGCGCGGCCCATTCAAAGTAGTCTCGACTGCTAGTCGGTCCGCATACAAAGTCGAGGATATGGATGGAAAGCAACTGCCGCGACCATGGAATGCCTCGTACCTCAAAAAGTTTTACTTTTGAAATGTACTCAGATTATGCAAACAATGAAGACGATTTCTTCTCAGAGATTTCTTTTCCTTTTCTAAGTCAAAGACCCCGACAATAACACCACTCTCCAGCTCGGCAGCAGTGCGCAGGGTCATCCTAACTTCGGAAATAAAATCGGCAAAGGAATGACTTCGCCCTCTCCAGTTTGGCAAAAATAACTCCATTTCATGTGATAAGCGCATCTTGGCCCTCATGCCAGATAGCCAGCACGGCCCCTGGTGAAGAGCCAGAGGGATCTCTCCATTCGTGCGATAAGCGCATCTCGGCCCTCGCGCCAGATAGCCGGCACGGCCCCTGGTGAAGAGCCAGAGGGATTTCTCCATTTCGTGCGAATAAGCGCATCTCGACCCTCGTGCCAGATAGCCAGCACGGCCCCTGGTGAAGAGCCAGAGGGATCTCTCCATTTCGTGCGATAAACGCATATCGGCCCTCATGCCAGATAGCCAGCACAGCCCCTGGAGAAGAGCCAGAGGGATCTCTCCATTTCATGCGATAAACGCATCTCGGCCCTTGTGCCAGATAGCCAGCACGACCCCTGGTGAAGAGCCAGAGGGGTCTCTCCATTTCGTGCAATAAGCGGATCTCGGCCTTCGCGCTAGATAGCCAGCACAGCCCCTGGTAAAGAGCCAGAGGGATCGCCATTATTTTGTGCGATAATCGCATCTCGACACTCTCATACCAGATCACTGGCGCGTTACTTGCGTGTCTACTGGTGGACAAAAATCCTAACAATATAATCCCGGGCTAGTCTGGGGGGCAGCTCGGCGCCTACCCTTACCGAGCTCACATACTTGGCGCAAAATGTTGGGAAAACGAAATACCTAACCCTACCGAGCTCATACACTGTGCAAAATGATGGGAAAGCAAAAACGTGCATAACAAGAAAAATGACTCGGTCATTAGCCAAAGAAAACTTGAATTATATTGAATTTTCGTTCATTACATAAAGCAGCAGGTACAATCGAAAACAAGAAAGCAGGAGAGATACATCGAGAGCAGAAGCAATTACAAACAAAATGAACGGAATCAGTCCGAAGTCATGCAGGATCAGAAGCGTGAGGAGCGGTGGCAACTCCGATATCGGCCCCGGCTTGATCAGTGTTTACCTCCCTTGTAGCTATCTCGCTAACGATAACGGGAGGGGCGGGGTTCGGCATCTGTCTACAGCCCTTCCCCTCTACAATTCTCTTCTCTCAATCCCTTACAAATTGAAATCTAAAGCATAAAGAGAGACACTTAACTCATGGACGAATCACATCTTCTAGAGCATAATCTCGTCCACAATGCTGTAGAAACGTCACCACATCAGCACAACAGCAACACAGCACAGCTTCTGCTTTCTCTCAAGAACTCTCTCTCTTTTTCGCTTCTCGGTGGTTTATGAACGACCCAAGCATGCCTTTATATAGGTTTTAATAACCCTAATTGTATTCAAAACGGGCTACAATTCGTTTAGAAAGAGTCCCAACGAAATAGATAAAGTGCTGAATTTCGTGCAAAACTTCTAATTCTGCGCAACTCTGGTTCCCGTGCTCGGTCGACATCCTGGCTTGCTCGTCGACCGAAGACACTGACTGGAAAACAGACAATTTCGAGCTCGGTCGACATCCTGAGGGCTCGGTCGACCGAAGACACACTGGTGTCACGAAAATAACTGAGAGGTGCCTTTTTCTATTTTCTGCAGGTTTCTTCTTGCTCGGTCGACCGCATGAACAGCCCGGTCGACCGCGTGCTCTGCATCAGGAATTCTTAATTCCAGACTGTTTCAATTCTGTTTCTCCTTTTCCAAGCTCTATCAACACCAGCTTATTATCATCATGTTTGTGACAATGTGTTGACAAGAATTCCAACTCAAACTAATACTTGAGATACTGATTCTTCAAATCATCAAAAACTACTCAAGTCATCTCAAATTCCAACACTTTCGTGGGGGAGAATTTAAAATCTCCACGCCCACATTTAGTGTCTTTTGCTCGTGTTCGCGTCGGAGATTGGAAACATTGTGGATTTAGTATGTTGTTTTCGGAGAACATCGGCAGACTTTCAGCCTTTCAACATCACTAATGTGGTTAATGAGAGAAGACATGTGCATTTGCCCGCCAAAGTAGAACTTGAGCAGTATTTGAAGGTCCCCTCTCAGCTAATCGAAGATCATCATGCAGCGTACCGAGGTAAATAAATGTGGATTTTGGGTGAACTCAGACCATCTTTCCAAGACGAAGGATTGTAAAAAGGCATATTAGCTATTGATTTTATGGAGGGAGAAGTGATTCTTAGTTAGTAAGATTAGAAGTTAGTACCAGAAACTCAGGGATTTCCCGGATTAAATGAGCCTTGTCATAGTTTTGGTTGAGAATTTCTGTAACTTGCAGCTTAGCCAGTGTAGTTGATTCAGCGGTAATACCAAGTGGATGGTTAGTTGTAGTCAAGATAATTTTCGGCAGCAGAGGAAACCTTGTGGATTTTACGGTCTTACAGGGTAATGGATTGGACAACGTGTAGATGCAAGTGGATACCTCAGTTAATGTGATGTCCATTTCTTAATGAGAGTGATTTTCATGATATTTCCATCTTTTGCTATGTTTTTTTTTCTTAATGTCTATGATTTATCCTTGTAGTGTTTAAGCCATGGATTATGTTTAATCTTCTTAAGATATTGATTTACAATGATCTTGGAATTTTGCTCTTGTTTTAATTTTTTTAAATGTTGACATCTACATTTCAAGATCTTCATGATTGTGTTTCTTTTTCAAACCATAGTGTGAAATTTCTATTTCAGTGATTTGTTTCCTTTGGCTATGCAAGATGAATTTCTTAATGATTTTTGTGTTCAGATTATATACATATTCCTACATTTGTTTTAACGTTCGGCTGTGTTTAGATTTCTACAGGATTTTTATGAACAAATGGGTTCAGATTTCAACAAGGTTTAGTGTTTAATTAACACTCAGATTTCAGCAAAGTTTAATGTACAGTCATGCTTTACGAATCTGATTAATTTTTTTGAAGTCCTGATTTGAAAATTGTTAGGTGTTTTGATGGTTTGTTTGGCTATGAAAATATGATTTTCAAAATGGATAATGTTATTTCGTACTCAAACTTTGTTAAGCTTTATTTAAGCTTTATTTGATAATTTGGAGGTTCACTTTCTACTATGTTTTAAAATGATGAAATTCAGCTAAGTAATTGTTTTAGTCATTATGTTTAAAATTTTAAGATTTGTTTGCATTGAATAGAGCGAGTTGTATTGGCTTACGGTTGGTGTTTGGAAATGTATGGAGTTGAAGGGTTGATGGACGTCAGGAGGTGTATTGGTTCAGTAGGAAACAAATTTGGATTTTGAGGTAGCGAGCAGAACTTAAGACATAATATTCAGATGAGGCTGAGATGATTATTCCTGCAAGAAAGGTAGACCATGAGACAGAGGTAGAAGATTGAGCAGACTCCAGATTGTGAAATTTTCAATCAAGCACCATTCATGAAGCAAATGTTTAGTTAATTGGTGAACCTTAGAGGACAAACTAAATGTTGTGGAATTGCTTCGAGACTTGGATTGAAAGTTTCAGCGTATCAGGGAATGATGCCAGCTTGGCAGGTTTATTTTGTTGATGACACAGCATCAAGCAGAAGATCAAGAACAACAAGCAGATAGATTTAGAGTGAGCATGGACTTCTGAGTACAGTGGAGAAGACTTGAATAATGAAATCTGAAGAGGCAAGCCATGCGAAGTTTTGACACAGAACAGCTCAGCAGGTTATGGCAGTTTAACATCTGGTTTATAGTAGTGTGACATCTGGGTTGTAGCAGACCAAGTCAGAGACATGATACCTATAGAATTTTGGAGTTTGTAATTCAGAATCGGGATGGATTTGTATTGCGTCAGGAGAGCCGTGCAGCCAGTTAACTCGATTAGTTTATTAATGTAAGACCCCGACCCCCAGTTCTTTTGTTTAGTATTGTTTTAATCGTGGTTTAGCTTTTTAAGTGAGATTTGATTTAGTTTGACCTTGTTTTTTAGTTTGATTGGATTTTTCCATAGCCTTGGTGAGACGGAGTGGGGGCTTACTCCCCTAAGAGGAGCTGCTCACAACGGTTGTCATGCAATGCTAGTTAGTGGGTCACACTTAACTAAAATAATGATGTAGTATCCCCTAGGATATGCCTCATGTATTTTACAAACCAAAGCTAATCGGGAGTCATACATTATTTGGTATGAGATACTTAGATGATAATGAATGATTGGGGATCAAGGATAGTTAGTCTTAATCTTGATTTTGACGACTTTGATCCGCACCAATCTATGGGGCATTTGCACTCCCCAAGGAGGCATGCCCTAGGGGATTGGGATTCCAATGTATTCTAAATTCAATGCTTATGAGGATTCCCATATGAATTTGGTAGAATACTAAATCCTAATGTCATTTATATTCTTTCATTGAATGTATGGTTATATGCTTTAATTTATACAGCATGAATTCGAATACTTTCAATCCACTTGCGGCCATCCTCAACCAGAACAGGTTGATGGGATCCAACTATGTAGACTGGAAAAGGAACCTGGATATTATCTTGACAGCTTCAAGTTGCAAATATGTCCTTACTATACCCTCCCTTCCTGAGCCTGAGCCTGATGCACCACAGATTGTGAAAAACTTTTACACCAAGTAGACCAATGACAATGAGAAGGCCAGATGTTTTATTCAGGCATCCATGTCTACTATTTTGCAAGAACAACATCAATCCTATAAGTCAGCATATGATATTATATCGAACTTAAAGGAGATATTTGCAGACCAGGTTAGGCCTGCTAGGCAGGCTGCTATAAAAGTGCTGATGGAGACAAAGATGGCTGAGGGAACCCCAGTACAAAAACATTTGTTACAAATGAAGTTGGCATTGAATGAGTTAGATGTACTGGGGATTATGATTGATACAGAATCGCAAATCGACATGATCATTCAATCACTACCGGACTCATTCAAACATTTCGAGATCAATTATAATAAATTGGAAATGACAATAGCTGAGCTGTCTCGCCAGCTGGTAGTGTTTGAGGAAATCATGAAGAAAAGACCAACTGCCCTCATGACAGAAAAAAGTCATTTGCTAAGTCTAAGCCGAAAGGCAAAGACCGGGATAGCAATAAGAAATCAGTCATCAAAGGTCCTAAGGTGGAGTATGGTTCCACTAGTGGTGTGGCAAAGGTCAAGGATACGAGAGCAATGGGAAAGTGTTTCCACTGTGGTATGATAGGACATTGGAAGAGGAATTGTCCACGATTTCTGTCAAAGGAAAAGACCTCAGGTATGATTAAGTCACTTGTTTCTGAAGTTAGTTTTGCAACTAGTACTTCAGAATCTTGGTTTGTAGACTTCGGTACAACTAATTACATCAGTAATATGTTGTAGGAGTTACAGGTAACCAGGAGGATTAATGACGGGGAAATCAGTATTAACTTGGGATCGGAAGCCAAGGCAGAAGCAGTGTCAATAGGAGTAATAACTTAGTTTCTTTCAAATATTAAGTTGATTTTGTCAAATACATTATATGTACCGTTTTAAGACGGAATTTTAATTTCTAGTATGATGAATAAGAGTTATTTTGTTACTTTTGGTAATTTAATTGTCTTAAAGTTGAGCGGTACTCTTATATATTCTGACAAGGTAATCAATGGATTTTATTTGTTAACTCCCACAATGTATGAGATACATGACACTGATGTTAATAATAGACCGTCATTAAAGAGGTAGTTACCTTCATCTAATCCAAGAAACTTTTGGCACCCAAGAGGCTAGATCATATGAACCTAAACAGGATTTACAGGCTAGTGAAAGATGGTATCTTGCCTTCATTGGTGGTAGAACCAATGCCTGTCTGCAAGTCTTGTCTGGAAGGTAAAATGATCAAAAGACCCTTATTCATCTAAGGGCAGTAGGGCCAAAGATTTATTGGAGTTAGTGTATACTGATGTGTATGGACCTATAATATTAGAGCGAGAGATTGATACGAGTATTTCATCACTTTCACCGATGATTACTCAAGATATGGATACATATACCTTATGCACCGCAAGTCCGAGATTTTTGAATAGTTCAAAGAGTTTCGAGCGGAAGCGGCATAGCAATTAGGTAAAAGTATAAATACTCTTCGATAAGATCGATAAGGCGAATATCTCTCCGCTAACTTTATGGGATACTTATCAGAAAATGGGATTTGATCCAAGTAGTCTGCTCCTGGTTTGCCTCAACAGAACGAAGTAGTAGAAAGAAGGAACAAGACTCTTTTCTATGATTGAGTTTCTACTGATTACCTATATTTTGGGATATGAAACTGAAATATATATACTAAACCTCATTCCATCTAAGTCTATACTTGAGACTCCCAGGGAATTATGGACAGGGCGAAAGCCTAGTCTACAACGTTTTCAGGGTTGTCCGGCACACGTGCTGAATGATAAGACGGATTAGTTGGAATCTAAGTTGGAAGTATATATATTTATATTCTATCCCAAAAGGAACTAAAGGTTGGTTGCTCTATAATCCCAGAGAGCAGAAAGTGCTTGGCAGCACCAATGCGGTTTTCTGGAGGGAGATTATAAGATTAACTGGATATCTTTAGCAATGGTTATCTTGGAAGAAATTCAAGAAAGAACAATTCCAAATCCAAGAATAACCAAACTTTAAGAAAATCCGCCCGTACTTGACCCAGTAGTTACACCAATGCCTTGTCGTAGTGGGAGTATTGTCAGGGCCCTTGACAAGTTCTTGGTCTAGGGAAAGTCTTACAAGGCAATCCCAGTGTAACCGGAACAAGATCCCTATAACTATGATAAAGCAGTTAATGACATAGTTTCGGGACGTTGTTTAGATGCTATGAAAGCTGAGGTGGAGTCTTTGTACTCTAATCAAGTCTGGATACTTGTGTCACGCAGTACGCCTAGTCAGCAGATATAAGTCTAGCCTAGGTCTTTATCATTGACTGTTGTAAGATGTGTTCTCGAATACTTGAGAAGGACTAGAGATCACATGTTGAGTTATCGCAGTGATGAGTTGATTCCAGTCGGTTACATAGATACTGACTTCTAGTCAGATCAGGATTCCAGGAAATCAACTTCTGGGTATGTGCTTATGTTGTAGCAACTTGAGAAGCAACTACGGAAGCAGATTGGCTAAAAAGATTCCTTATGGAACTTGGAGTGGTATTTTTGGCAGGACAGCCGCTCATAGTTTACTATGATAACAACAGGGCAGTCGCTAAGTCCAAGGAACCCAAGAGCTAAAAAGCATGTACAGAGGAAGTTATACATGGTCAGATAGATTGTGCAGAGAGGTGATCACCAAGGTAGCCTCTGTAGACAATCTGGTAGATCCCTTTACTAAGCCTTTGACTACCAAAGTCTTTGAGCAAGATGTAAAGAGGATGTGCATGAGATGCAACTCTAACTGGCATTGAGCCCAAGTGGGAGATTGTTAGTTTTATGGACTCAATCCAGTAGATGATATAATAAATTGATTAATTTCTTTATTTATCAGTATATTCATGCTTTCCTTTCATGAGATGAATGGTAATTTATTATATACTTGCACATAACCAATATGAATGACATGATGGTTCATGAGATGAACTGGAGTCCACAAGTATATTAGATGTAACACAAGTGTATGGATGAGATCCACATACAGGAGACATGTGTGACAAATCTTATACTTAAATATCTTCACAACCAGTGATGAGACTGGACATCTCATACTGACAAGGTTGCAGTACTTTGATCACTATGAGATAGTGTGATTTGTCTCGATCATCAGAATGTAAGATTCTGGATCATAGTGCTGGTACAATGGACGTATTGAAGGACCATGAGAAGCACCTTATAAACACTGTCTTTACTTCAATGTCTGCTCTCATAATTCCCTAGCAATAGGCTCTCAATCCTGAGACATTAATGAACTCAAGTTTTTATCTATTCATTTGCTTTGAGTCACCAATGAGTGAGGCCAACTGTAGGTCAACACCTCGGTGATTTGGGTACATGGTAGTAGAACTGTGGGAACATTTAATGGTCAAGATGGAATCTATCTCTAATATCCCCTTGTGCCAATTAATGGATTTATCATTGGTAAGTGCGCACCCATTCCGATTAAGCGTTAATTGGAAAGGTACCTATGATCATTATAATTAATTGGGGCTCAAGGATAATAAGATATGGATCTAGTTTGGAAGACAGATCAAATTGATCCATGGATATTGATAGAGGGGTCTACTTGTGGTAATGTGAAAGTTTAGGGTCTTCTATGTAATATTCCTAAGACTGGAGTTCAATTGCATTTATATAGTGGAGTTATTTGCAATTAACTGTGGGCCCGGATTACACATGAGATGTGGGGTCGCGAGTCCCAGTTTGAGCCAGCTTTCTAAGGAATCCCTAGTGGTCCCCATGCTAGCCCAATTATTAGAAAGTATCAAATTCTAGTTGAACTCTAAAAGGAAAGTTACTATTTCTATTTGAAGTAAGACTTCTAATAGTGGAAATAGTAGACTTGCTAATTTTAGTAGAAGTGTGACTTCTATTTTAATTAGAAAGGAATTGGAAAGTTACTAATCATATTTGAAGTGAGACTTCTAATTATGATATGGTAAGTTACTAATTAATGGAAGTAAGACTTCTTCTATTGTAATTACTAAAGAGGAGGCAACTTGCAAAAGCTATAAATAGAGGAGAAGAGGGCTGGACGTCCAAGTATGCTACATACCTAGGGATTCACGCCCAGCCCTCTCTAGTGCAAAAGTTGCATGAGTTTTTCCTCTCTTCTCTCTTCTAGTTCTCTTTCTAGTTCCTCCCTAGAGTTCCTAGTAGTTTTCTCTTGGAGATCCCACCAACTTCTTGAGAAAAAGGAGAACCTTATACGGGTCATAGCGTGGAAGATCAAGGGGTCTTGGAGTTTCGTATTTGATTAGTGAAAGCGTTTCATCATCAAGGAAAGACGCAACTTCTCCATAAGAGCACAACCGAGCTCTAAAGGTATATTCCACTTCATTGCATGTTGCAGATTATTATGGATGCTTATTAGTTGTTGTTTCTATCTTCTAGATAGATTGTATTTACTGATCATGATGGCTGAGATTGAGGACTTGGATCTTGGATTGGGTTTTATAGCCTTCTGGATAGTTGATCCCTGCATCAAGTGGGTCAAAAGTTTTTGAAACCTATCCTAGAGGCGCACCCTATTTCCAACATCGCCCACCTCGGCAAATTATGAACATTGATCTCGGCCCAAGTTGGATGGACCCTATCACCTCATACCTCAAGGACGACCAACTCCCTGAAGACAAAGCTCAAGCTCACAAGATCAGGCTAAGAGCGGTCGTTCGGCTCTCTCTAGAAGGAAAGCTGTACCGGAAGTCGTTCACAGGCCCATATCTCCAGTGCGTCCACCCAAGCCGAGTTGAAGATTTCCTTTTCGAAATACATGAAGGCATCTGCGGGAGTCACATCAGAGGACGGTCACTGGCACCGGGCTTCAGCCAAGGATACTGGTGGCCGTACATGCAGAAGGATGCACAGATGTACGCCATGAAGTGTGAAAAATGCCAGAAGTTCTCACACAATCTCCATCAACCTGCGCAGGAATTAAGCCCGCTGTCCGGCCCATGGCCCTTTGCCCAATGGGGGCTGGACATCGTGGGACCTCTCCACCAAGCTCCAGGGAATAAGAGGTGGCTGATAATGGCCACTGATCACTTCACCAAGTGGATAGAAGCAGAAGCATTGTCTTCCATCACCGAGCGAGACTCCAAAAACTTTGTATGGAGGAACATTGTCACGAGGTTTGGCATCCCTCGAATCTTGGTCTCGGACAACGTGACCCAATTCGACTCCAGCCTCTTCAAAAACTTCTGCCAGGAGCTCGGTATCAGGAATCACTATTCGACTCCGGCCTATCCCCAGAGCAACGGCCAAGCCTAGATCTCTAACAAAGTGGTCCTCGATGGACTCAAAATGAGACTCGACAGGGCCAAAGGGAGGTGGGTGGAAGAGCTTCCTAGTGTCCTATGGGTGTACAAGACTACCCCGAGGCGCTCCACTTTGGAGACACCGTTCTCCTTGGCGTATGGGATGGAAGCCGTGATCCCGCTCGAGATCGGCCTTCCAACCCTCAGATCCGAACTTTTTGACCAAGGCTAGAACGAGAAGAACCTGACCCTGGAGTTGGACCTGGCCGAAGAGCGCAGAGAGGCAGCGGCCATCTGCTTGACTGCCTATCTGCAACAGCTGGCGAAAGATTACAACCAGAGAGTCCGGGAAAGGAAATTCTCCATTGGCGAACTGGTCCTGAAGAAGGCACTACCAGCTGACAAGGATCCAAACCAAGGCAAGCTGGCGCCGAACTGGCGCGGCCCATTCAAAGTAGTCTCGACTGCTAGTCGGTCCGCATACAAAGTCGAGGATATGGATGGAAAGCAACTGCCGCGACCATGGAATGCCTCGTACCTCAAAAAGTTTTACTTTTGAAATGTACTCAGATTATGCAAACAATGAAGACGATTTCTTCTCAGAGATTTCTTTTCCTTTTCTAAGTCAAAGACCCCGACAATAACACCACTCTCCAGCTCGGCAGCAGTGCGCAGGGTCATCCTAACTTCGGAAATAAAATCGGCAAAGGAATGACTTCGCCCTCTCCAGTTTGGCAAAAATAACTCCATTTCATGTGATAAGCGCATCTTGGCCCTCATGCCAGATAGCCAGCACGGCCCCTGGTGAAGAGCCAGAGGGATCTCTCCATTCGTGCGATAAGCGCATCTCGGCCCTCGCGCCAGATAGCCGGCACGGCCCCTGGTGAAGAGCCAGAGGGATTTCTCCATTTCGTGCGAATAAGCGCATCTCGACCCTCATGCCAGATAGCCAGCACGGCCCCTGGTGAAGAGCCAGAGGGATCTCTCCATTTCGTGCGATAAACGCATATCGGCCCTCATGCCAGATAGCCAGCACAGCCCCTGGTGAAGAGCCAGAGGGATCTCTCCATTTCGTGCGATAAACGCATCTCGGCCCTTGTGCCAGATAGCCAGCACGACCCCTGGTGAAGAGCCAGAGGGGTCTCTCCATTTCGTGCAATAAGCGGATCTCGGCCTTCGCGCTAGATAGCCAGCACAGCCCCTGGTAAAGAGCCAGAGGGATCGCCATTATTTTGTGCGATAATCGCATCTCGACACTCTCATACCAGATCACTGGCGCGTTACTTGCGTGTCTACTGGTGGACAAAAATCCTAACAATATAATCCCGGGCTAGTCTGGGGGGCAGCTCGGCGCCTACCCTTACCGAGCTCACATACTTGGCGCAAAATGTTGGGAAAACGAAATACCTAACCCTACCGAGCTCATACACCTGTGCAAAATGATGGGAAAGCAAAAACGTGCATAACAAGAAAAATGACTCGGTCATTAGCCAAAGAAAACTTGAATTATATTGAATTTACGTTCATTACATAAAGCAGTAGGTACAATCGAAAACAAGAAAGCAGGAGAGATACATCGAGAGCAGAAGCAATTACAAACAAAATGAACGGAATCAGTCCGAAGTCATGCAGGATCAGAAGCGTGAGGAGCGGTGGCAACTCCGATATCGGCCCCGGCTTGATCAGTGTTTACCTCCCTTGTAGCTATCTCGCTAACGATAACGGGAGGGGCGGGGTTCGGCACTGGAGCTGGGTACGGAGGCGGGTCCCTGAAGGACGGATCCCCATCTGAGATCCCTGCCTCCTTCAAAGCGGAACGCCATCCTTTCATCCAGGCTTTGTCCCTCACCACAAGCACCCTGGCCTTATAGTGCGCCGTCACTTGTGCCTTGGTGTCCTCAAAGACAGCATCGCACTCAGATTCGAGCCTGGCCTCGGCTTCATCCGCCCTCTTCGATTCGGCTTGGAGCTTGGCCTCGAATTCTTCCTTCAACCTTTGC
Source organism: Litsea cubeba (assembly GCA_012931725.1). Classification (NCBI taxonomy): domain Eukaryota; kingdom Viridiplantae; phylum Streptophyta; class Magnoliopsida; order Laurales; family Lauraceae; genus Litsea; species Litsea cubeba. The sequence continues at coordinate 34,887,001 of CM022955.1, read as the reverse complement.
ATAGAAGCCTCGAGCTCGGCCAGCTTCCTCCTCTCGACCTCCGTCTCGCCCCTCGCTCGCTCAAGCCCGGCCTCATACTCTTCTTCGGCCCTCGCTAGTTTTTGAGTAACGGCGTCTAGGGCTTCCTCAAGGCCATTTTTCTCTGCATTCAGCTCGGTGGCCTTAACGCCATACTTGTACAGCTTGTCGGCCACAACCATGGACTTCTGCACCGTCTGTCAAAGAGGCAAGGAAGGAAAGTCAGAACAGTCACCGATATTAAACAACTTGATGAAAAGCTTAAAGGTTCAGCTGAACTCACCGTGAAGCACGACTGCAGCAACGACAGTACCAGCTTTGGGTCACTGTATCTGTCCAGCTGAGCCATATCTCGAGGAAGGGCATAGGCCCGCCCAAGCACCTCGAGGACGAAGGGATCGACCCTTCGGAGCACACGATGCTCCATTGTCATCTGTCTCCCCGGCTCGAGCACAAAGCTCGGCTCCCATTGGCGTGGGCCAGCGGATGGCGACGCTGCAGCCGAGCTGGGACCAGCCTTGGCTCTCGGCCTTTTTTGTGGCCGAATTTGCTCTTGCTCGACCTCGGCTGGGGGCGACCGGGCCTCCAACTCAGCGGGACTGGAAGGGGCAAGGATCTCTGCCCCTACCGCAGGGGAAGACGCCTGAGGAAGAGTCTCGGTCGTATCCGGATTCGCAGGCACCTAGAGGGCCTGGGCGTCCTCGACACCGAGTGCCAGAGTCTCAAGGTCCTCGAAGGACATACGCCTGGCGGGCCGCATCTCCAAGCTCGGCGAAGGAGACCGGACGATCTGACGTGACCTTCTTCTTGAGGCCTCGCGTGGCCTCGACCCGAACGTAGATGCCTGAGCACCGGATGCGGCCCTGCTTGCAATATCGGACACTGCCCGCGGAGGCCTTTCCTCCTCGGTCTTGGCCCTAGGATCGGCTTGTTCCTTCTCGGCCTCGGGCTCAGCTCTCTCCGGACCTCCTTCTCGAAACGGCTCGGTCGTGCCCTTTATGTATCCGCGATACTTCGGCTTGTACCCTAACAGCGACCAAGCTACCCTGCCCTCGTGGCCGTTGTATCGCTTTACTTGTCTAAGCCAGGCTTCGTTCCTCGCCTAGATATAACGAGCAGCCCGCTTCCTCTCCTTCACAGCTGCACAGCAAGCAGAGGTATCAGTACGGCAAGACAGGAAAGGAAAATGCATATGGAAAATATACAAAGGAAGATGGTATTTACTTGGAACAGTCCCGAAGTGGCGGGGAACCCGGTAGGCTCTGTCAGTGTCGGCTACGCCAAACTCCCAGTTACCCGAGACGTACAAGAGATCGTCTCCGGCGCATTTACTTGAGTCCTCCAGGTAGCGAATAAAGCCCTCCCAACGTGGCTTAGCCCGGAGATAGTAGGCATCTCCAGACTTGCATATGTCGTAGATGTCCTCAATATCAAAGACGCCGAGGTCGATGCCTAGGACCTCGTTCAGCTTGGCCATGCCCATCACGATCTTGAAGACGTTGGGCAGTAACTGGTAGGGGCAGAGGCACCACTGACTAAGGCACCTCCTCAGAAGGGGATGAAAGGAGAAACGAACCCCACCTTCAGTCACAACCACCAGAGGGAAAGGCATCCAGCCTCCCAAAAAGTCGCGGAGGTTGAAACCATTAGGATCAGCCCCCCCTGACTTAGACATCGGCGGGGATCTTAAAGGTTGACCTAAATCCCTCAATCGCCGCCTCACCCTCTAACCAGTGACTGTAAATACCCATCTCTACCCAAATCTAAAAGCAAAGAAGAAACCCTAGACCCAAAACCTACGGGAAAGGGTAAGGAGCACTTACGAAGGCAAAACCAGAGTGCAGACTAGCAAAGAACTCAATCTCGGCAGCACCCCTCTTCTCAAGCAGAGTTCTCTCGCAGCGATTTCGTCTTCTCTGGTTCAGATTGACAATAGGGAAGAAGGAAACCTCGACGACCCTATAAATAGGGGAAGGGATCCCCTCCTCAGAAACCCTAGAGGCGCGTGCTAGACGCTCTCTGGGGCTCCGCGCACATCATTTCAATCATTGAATGCATCCCCGACAAAACGGCGCATGCGCCCTCGAGGCGACTAGACAATTGATCAGGAGATGACACGTAGAGCCATCGGTATGTCTTCAGCTTTGATTAGCAGGCGTCATTTATTACCCCCGTCATTCAAAACGACGGCGGAAGAAGGCCAAGCGCCAGCAATCGAAATCAAGGCGAACTCTATTCCCGAATGATTTCCTGTCTTATAGCTTCCGACCTCACCGAGCTGCCGAGCTCCGCAAGGTCAAAAGCTAGGGGGCAATTGTGTGGGGATATTTCCCGAAGTGCCGAGGTTATGCTAACTCCAACATTTATGTCACGCCCCCAAAAACGAGACCCTGTAGCGATCCGATCTTGGGGAGCATGAACTTGGGGTTAATTGAAAATTTTTGCTTTCCCCAGGATCCGCGTGTGTGAGGATTACAAAATTCCACACAACTAAATATTTTGCGGAAGCTTACATGGTGTTGCGACCCGGAGTCTGTGGCCATCGGATTCCACATCGCACCTAACCCATCAGCGTAAAGCTATCATAGCAATGTCCAAACTCAGACTGGAACAAACCAAGATAATACATATACAGAGCTGACAGTAACATGCTATTCATTATCTAAACATATTCAAGTTACAATTTAACAAGTGTCTTAATTACAATCCCAAAGAAAAAGGCTAACAAAAGCCATACAAAAATAACAAGCTAGGGACAATTGCTACCCAAGTGTGTAACGTAACTCCGGAGTCAAGCACGACATCTATATGACATCGCTGACACAACAAGCCTGCAAAACTCATGGCTCAACAGCCCTCTGCACACGAACTACCTCAAGTCGAGAACCTACCACCTAGAGCACCAAAGTAGTATATCAGACACGACGGTCTGGCAGGTGAATAAATTGGGCATAAATATATATAAAAATCAAAGTTTAAAAGAAACAATATTTAAAACAATTTACTGAACTTCAAAAAAAGTACATGACTAAGATATATTTCACCGATACAAAAATCCATGAATGAAGTACAAAATAAAACTAGCATGAGTACATAATATATCATGAATAGTAAATCCACACTGAGCTAAATCCTTTCTCCATCATACATGATGATAAGAGTAAGCGAGCGAGCGAGCGAGCGGGCACCCAAGCCACACAAGGTGGGAGGGGAAAAAACACCGGCCGCGGAACCGGAACGAGCTAAAATGTGTATAAATACACTACCAATCTGCAGATGGTCCTTACTTATGTTTAAAGACCCCCTAACTAGTGGATCAGGCTGAGAGGGCAGTCTAAGCTCAGTGGTGTTCACTTAAATCCATGAATGCACAAAACAAGACAATATACTTATCGAGCTTATCAAAACCAAAAAGGGGAAATCACTTATCAAAACGAGCAAGCGAGCGGGCAAAAGGCTTAATATATATGCATAACGAGCTTAGGAGGTGATCCCCTTTTTCCTTCAAAAATCAAACCTTCAAACGAGCTTATACTTGAACTTCAAAGCAATACACAATAATATTCTTGCTAACAAAACTAAAGTTCGAAAAACAAGGTTTATCAAGCTTATGTTAAAGACTTCCATTGATCCTTGTGTATTTGAAACTCAAATGTCAAAGAAGTAGAAATGGGATTGGTGCCCCTAAAGTTGGGACATTTAAAATTTCAAATGCACAATATTCATTTAGAAGACTCACAACATATTCTAATTGTTTAATCCCCAAGAAATCCACGAAAATAATGGAAATCAGTTCAAGAATCATTTCAGGTCCATAATTAGTGAAAGAATATCAAACAGGCTTCAAAATCATCAAATGTGTTTCAACTTTTTCCTTATTACTTCCGAGCAAGTTTTTGGATTAATAAATTCATCCATTAGTGAGAAGAGGGAATTCAGCCCATACCAGTAATAGGACAACAAAACAAGCCCAACCATTTAAATAAAAACATCAAAACATGCCCTCTAAAATGAATGAGCAAAGGCTAGGCCCAAACTATGTAAAACAAGTCCCAAAATTCATATGAAACTGTGGCTGGGCTTAACCATTTAATAAAACATCAAAACAAGCCCAAGCTATCTAAAACAAGCCTAAAAAATTACATGAAACAGTGTTTGGGCTCAACCATTTAATAAAACATCAAAACAGGCCCAAGCTATGTAAGCCTTAAAAATTACATGAAACAGTGGTTGGGCTCAACCATGTTACAAAACATCAAAACAGGCCCAAGCTATGTAAAACAAGCCTTAATAATTACATGAAACCGTAGTTGGGCTCAACCATTTAATAAAACATCAAAATAGGTCCACAAAATGGATGAGCAGGGACTAGGCCCAAACTATGTAAAACAGGCTTCAAAATTTACATGAAATAGTGGCTGGAAGCAGGCTGGAATCAGGCTGAAATCAGGCTGGAAAATAGACTGAAACCGGGTTAGAAAACAGGTCTGAAATCAGGTTGGAAAACAGGTTGAAAACAGGCTAGAAAATAGGCTGAAAACAGGCTTGGGCTAGACCCAGGCTCGCTCCTATCAGGCGTCGATTCTGAGATCCACATTTTCATAGTTAGATAAGACATTGAAATACCAAGCATTTTCAAATCAGAAATTCAATAAAAGGGTTCATATTTATGTAGCATGCATTCTCAACAAGATTATTCACTTCCAGAAATCTGAACATAGTTGAGTACAAAAACTGTAGAAATCTGAACATTAATTTGAACATAAACCTGCAGAAATCTGAACCTGGATTGGACACAAAAACCAGCAGAGATTTGAAATTGAACACAGCTGAACACTAAGACTGCATGAGTTTTTAACACAGTTGTACACAAAATTCCTGCAAAAATCCAAACTCATTTGCACACTAAAACCCCAGCAAAAATCTGAATTCATTTACACACAAAGAAAAATCCTGCAGAGATCTGAATGTTAACAAAACACTAAGCTGGTTGGAATCTGAATATAACAGAAAATTAAAACATTGTAGAAAAACTAATCACAGCTGAACATTAAAACCTTTATGAAACCAAATTCATATATATAGCCAATGAAAATGAAAGAAAAGGCATGGTTATTTCAAATTTAGTGTGTGGGGAGATTTCCAGAACTACAGGATTACGCTAATCATAGCCATCAGATGAGACTAAGCATCCCCACGTGCCATCCGCGTGCCATCCACGTGGCACCAAGCTCACCCCGGCTACCAGGACAGAGGCCTCAGCCGAAATCAAGCAGCTCCGGGCCGCTAGCGCCGAGCTCGGCCGCCCCATGTGCCCATCTCTGCTGAGAGCTCCACCTCGGCTGAAGGAGCCGGGACGGAAGCCGAAGCAGGATAGAGCCTCCACTTGCGCCCCTCATCCCCCACGTCATCAGGCACGTGGAGGAACGAGGGCGCGAGCCAGTGAGACAGATGCGACATCCAGCCGTCCACAATCTTCGCCAGATCCCTGACAGGGCGGCATCCAGCGGCTGAAGCCACATCAGGGCAAGGCCCGAGGGCGGATCCGATAGTACCCCAACCGTCAATGGCGCCCAACACAATCTGGCCCAACAAGACGCGCATTTAATGTAATGTGGGCTGATCCGACTGGCATTAAATGCAGAGTGGGCTGGATTGGACCGCATTTATTACTTTGTGGGCTGATCATGTCTTCCCAGTCGAATCATGGGACCCACACCAAGATATCCTCCAAAGATACGACCCAAGCCCCTATAAATAGAGCCTCAAACCACATGCAAGGTACGCACAATTGAACCCACAGAGTTGTTACTCTGCCTCTCTTCTTCCTCTCCTTCCATTGTTCCAGTTTACTCACTGACTTTGGCATCGGAGAGCCTTGCGCCGCCCGGGCCAGGGTCCTCTGACCGTTTGCTCTTCTCTTTCAGGCTTTCGGACGGTACCTAGTCATCACCACTTTGGATAAGTCCTCTAAGGCTCCCCAGTTATTGTGGGTCGTTATTTTCTGCACCTACAATTGGCGCCGTCTGTGGGAAAGTAATATCCCAACCTTCCCAACCTTCTCAACCTCAATCTCCCAGAAGCCATGCCTCCGAAAGCTAGGAAAGGCGGAGAATCCTCGAGAGCAGCGCTCGAACAGCCAGCACCATCGGCAGACGTCCCTCCTCAAGGGCGTTCCCGAACGGTGCATGGCACATCTGCAGGCGAGGGCCGCTTAGGCTCGCAGCTTTACGTCGAGGTCCCCCTCCAAAGGACTCGAGGCCTCGTTCTCAGCAGACGAAGTTACGCCACCCCGACGCGACGAGCGTCGGCATGAGCGTCCTCGCAAAGATAAAGCCATTGCCGTGGAAGAAACGCGTCGAGTTCAACCTCCTGCCGCCGGAGGAGATGTCGCAGCTCAAAATGCTCTCCTCCAGAAGCAGGAGCGGTTAATCCGCGAGCTCCAGCAGCAGCTGAGAGCAGCGAAAACTGCCTCGTTGAGGCAAGTCTCTGATCCTCAGGGAAAGAAGAGGGACGCCCCCAGCAGGGCAGCCCAGCCTCCTCGTGAAGATCTGAGAAACCATCTGGACCACAAGCGAAGCCAGATCCATGACGAAGGCTCGAGCAACAGCCGAAGTCATCGTAGCCGCGATGGCCGAACCCATAGCCATCACAGCCCCAACCACTCCAAGAGAAAGTCAAGAGCCCAGACTCCAGAAAAGGACGACGAACAGGAGCGATTTGACAAACGCGTCAGGTTGGCTCTTCAGCGCAACCTCGACATGCAGGACCAGAAGCAGATTTGTGGCCACACTGATCTAGGGACCTCGCCCTTCACGAGGGACATCGAGCGCACCCCCTTGCCCAAAAGGTTCTTCGTCCCGCGGTTCGTCCCCTACGACGGACTGTCCGATCCATCCGCTCACCTCCGTCACTTTTCCCAGAAGATGTCCATCTGGGGAAACGAGGGCCACCTTAACTGCAAGATCTTCTCCTCCAGTTTGGGTGACCTCCCTCTGAAGTGGTTCTGCGCCCTCCCAGAGAAGTCGATTTCGAGTAGGAAGGAGCTCCAGCTCTCCTTTCTGAAGAAGTTCCAAGCTTACAGCGCCGTCCCCAAGAAAAAAGGGGACCTTCTCACCCTGAGGATGAAGCAGGGCGAGAGCCTCGCCAAGTTCGCCCGACGATTCTGGGCGGTTTATAGCCAGATCGAGGGCACTAGGGAGGAGATAGCAATCTTCGCCTTCCAGCGTGCCCTGATCCCCGGCCACGACCTCCGGAAGGACTTGGTCGGAGACCCCCCAGAGTCCATGCCAACGCTAATGTCCCGGATAAAGCTCTTTGTCGCCCGGGAGGAAGATGAAATCCAGGCCCGGGAAGAGGACGAAAGACCGGAGCCCGAGCACAAGAGCAGCCAGCCTCGGCAGAGAGGCGGGAGGTCCTTTCAGAAGCAGGAGCCCAAGCAGGCCTGGGCCATCAGTTCGGCGAAGCCTGTGTCGTCCCGGTCTAGGGGCACCTGGAGGCCCAGACCTCCCACCAGCGCCGATCAGAGCGTCAACGTCGTCTTCAAGGAGCCGATATACCGTATCCTGAGCAAGATAAAGACCAAGCCATTCTTCAAGTGGCCTCCGCCCTTGAGGAATGAGCCCACCTCCGGTAGCCGAAGCAAGCTCTACTGCTCCTACCACAAAGGTAACGGGCACAAGACCAAGGACTGCAAGTCTCTGAAGTGGTACCTGGAGAAGCTAGCCAGCGAAGGCCACATTCCAGAGTTCGTCAAGGCAGAAGATGCCGGCGGCAGCGAGGGCCGAGTTCACCAGAGCGCGGCTCGGGAGCCAGACAGGATCGCCAGGGACGGTCGGCCATGAACCCGCGTTCAGAGAGCGCGTGGTCCACGGGGAATTCCTTCAGAGAGCGCGCAGACCACGACGGGCTTCCCCCCTCGGAGAGAGCCGTCCACAGGCACAGGGGTTCCCCCCGGATCAAAGGTTCCAAAATGTCTACCAGACATGGCTCCTATGACTATGTGAATTAAACTATCCTAATTCCTTTTCTTTTCCTCTCCCATGGCGAGCCTACCACCTCTACTTATAGGAAGAAGAAGGGCTCAGTCTCTGAAGGAAGTTAAGGGGCGAAGTCTCCCACGCGTTACATGGGACGCACGTCTTCCTGTCTGTTGACCAGCGATTCCTATGGCGCCACGTGGAGACGTCCGCCCGTTTCCCTCATCGGCCGTATCACCATGCTTACTGCTATTTATGGTCTCCAGAATACGGAGAATCGGCACAGACAGCTATGAAGACCGTTTGACTCTCTCTACCTCGAGGGTCACGCACACATTAAAGACATTCAATACCATTCAATAGCACATCCAGAAGCGAAAGAGAGAAAAATGCACAAGTAAAGAAGCTCCGTTCTCATTCAAAGCAAAGGATATTACAGGGCTGAAAAAAGCATTACATATAAAAGGCCAAGAGAAGTAAAAGAAGCAAGGCTACTGTGGCTTCGGCGACTCCACCAGGTCGATCACCGTATCTGCTGGACCAGTGGCTTCGGCCGTGACCGTGACCTTGCTTGGAGCGTCGCCGGCAGAAGAGGCTTTGACCGGTACCTCACCCGAAGCAGGGGCAGAAGAGGCCTCGCCTTGAGGCACGGCCGAAGCGTCGCTGGCGACCGGTGCATCGCTCGGGGCCGGGGCAACTGGAGCGTCGTCTAGAGCAGGAACGACTGCAGGAGCTTCGACTAGGGCACTTTCAGCTGCAGGAGCGGGGCTCAGCTCAGGAGCCGGGTCCGAGTACTTCGGCAGGTCCCGATAGACAGGGTGGTCTTCAGGGACCCCCGCACGTCTCAGTGCGGCCAGGCATCATTCCTCGAACAGAATGGAGGTGATCTCCTCCACCTGCTTCTCATACAGCTCTGTGGCGTGGTCCACCCCATTCTGGAAAGCGGATTGGGCCTCGGACAGAAGAGAGGCCTTCTCCTTTTCCAGCTCGGCGTTCGCCATCTTCAGCTTCTCTCTTTCAGCGCGCCCGGCCAGCACCTCCCCGCGCAACCTCATCCCCTCAGCTGCCGATTCAGACTTCGATCTGGCCAGCTCTGACTCTAGCTCGGCGGTCCTCTTGTTCCTCGCCCAGACCTCGCCTTTCAAATGATTAGCTCTCGACGTGAGTTCAGCAACATCAGCCAGAGCCGACGCCAGCCGAGCAGTTTCTTCAGCGCTGGCCTTCTTCAGCCCCTCCATTCCCTTCCTCAGCTCTTCTAACTCCTTCTTCAGCTTCTCCCTCTCGGACTCCAGCTGAGTGACCCTCGCGGCGTTCCTGTCACTCCTCCCCACCACGGTCAGGAGCCTTTGCACGTTCTGCAAGGGGAAAAGCTGAATCAAGCAGGAGCAGACGAGCTAAACTACTTGAAGAAGAGCGCTGAAAAACACTTACCAGAAGGTTAGCCTGGATCGCTGAGACCATCAGGCTCTCGTTGTCGAACCTCTCGTGCGTCTCCATGTCTCGCGGCAGAGCGCAGACCTTGGCGAGAGCTCCGATGACGTCGGCGTTCCCCATCAGCCGGTCCTCGACGTTCAGAGGCTTACCGGGTTGCGTCTCCATCCTCGGTCTCCATGGCACTGGGGCAGTTCGAGGTCCCGAAGCCGATCCAAAACCTTGCCCTACCGAGATGGTGAGCTCGCGGGTCGCCCCGCCGGTCGACTTGCTGGCCGGCGCACTCTTCTCAGTTGGAGCCTTGACTCCGGGGGCCCGCGCCGGAGTTTTACCCTTCGGAGGCTGTTCAGCCCCCAAGTCCTTCTCCCCCGCCTTGGACTTCTTCCTGGGCGGGGACCCCTCCTTCGAGCGATCCGGCGAGCGTCGCCGAACTCCCTCGCTCGGAGCGGGGGCGGGAGCAGAGGTAGCGCCAGCACCCCCCGAGCCTGAAGCTGCGCGGGTACTGGCAGATGATGGCGTCGCAGAGGAGGAAGACCCCCGCCTGAACTTGGCCGCCAGGTCCTTAACAACTGGCTCCCTTGAGCTTCCCTCCATGCCTTCTTCTCGATCGGAAGAATAAGCGTCCTCTATCTGCGTCAGGTTTGGTGGCTCCGAACTAGAGGTGGACGCCTCGGCGCCAGACGCAGCTCGGTTCGCAGCAGGATCGGTCAACGGGATACCGGCAGGCACGGCAACGGAGACGGTAGGACGATCAGGATGCGCCTCGTCCACCTCGGCTACTCCGGTTCTCCTATAGTGGCCACGGTACTCGGCGTGTACCCGAGTAGCTTCCAAGCCGACCTGGTCTCGTGCCCCTTGTATCTTTCAACCTTGTTGATGTCGTCGGCGTTCCTCCTCCAGCCTTCACTCGCAGCTCGGCGTCGCCTCGCGCCTGCCTCTGCACAACAGACAATAAGAGTGTCAGCTCGGCATCATCGAGATCAAGCAAAGCGAGTAAGAGAAAAGAAGCGATGTTTACTTGGGACAGTCCCGGGGCGACGTGGGACCATCAGCCTCCTGCTTTCGCCAGCGCCGAACTCCCAGTCCCCCGACACACAGAAGAAGGTTTCCTCGGCGTTCTTACTCGAATCCTCCAAGGCCAGGATGAAGCCTCTTCGCTGCGGCTTCACCCGGAGATAGTATTTCCCTTCCCCAGCCTTGCGGATATCGTAGCTATCCTCGATATCATGGACACCTAGGTCGGTCCCCAAAATCTCATTCAGCTTCGCCGTGCCCATGATGACCTTATAGCCATTGGGCATCAGCTTGCACGGGGTAATGGACCAGGTACTAAGGCAGGCCCTAAGCAAGGGGTGCAGAGGAAATCTGACCCCGCCCTCGATCACGGAGATCAGAGGAAACGGCATCCAGCCGCAGGACCAGCGCATCGTGGCATAGTCGACGGAGTCCGCCGGCTTGAGGAGGACTCCCTCCGGAATATTGAAAGCGGCCCTAAATCTGGCTATGCCCTCTTCAGTATCTAAATCGAACCTAGGGGTGCCCATGTCTAAAAAGGGTGACAGCAAAGTTAAACCCTAAAGGTCGCGAAACCCCAAGAAAAAGCTACACAGAGGCACGAAGCAACTTACAGAGACAAATGGGGCGACTCAAGAACAGATCCGGGCACGTCCTATGGTCGTCCTCGCTAGAGAGATCTCGAGCAGCAGAGCAGAAATCAAAGATGAAGGCGAAGGCGAAAAGAAATCAGAAATAAGAAAGGAAGAAGACGACCCTATTTATGGAAAGGGAACCCTCGGCGCGTGCTACTTTCGAAATTCGAAAGGACGAATTTCGCGATCCGCGCCCGTTCCATCAATAAGACAGCGCAATCAGTGAAGAGGCTACGCGTGTAGCCGTCGACTCGCTTCCCAGGACAGATAGGGTAGAGCATTAATTGCTTCAGAAAAGTTGAAACGACACCAGGCAATGATCGCCGCATCCCCAGACGAGTTTTTCTAGCTTTCGACCACTAAAGGCTAGGACGCTTAAGAGGTCAAAAGCTAGGGGCAATTGTGTGGGGAGATTTCCAGAACTACAGGATTAAGCTAATCATAGCCATCAGATGAGACTAAGCATCCCCACGTGCCATCCGCGTGCCATCCACGTGGCACCAAGCTCACCCCGGCTACCAGGACAGAGGCCTCAGCCGAAATCAAGCAGCTCCGGGCCGCTAGCGCCGAGCTCGGCCGCCCCATGTGCCCATCTCGGCTGAGAGCTCAACCTCGGCTGAAGGAGCCGGGACGGAAGCCGAAGCAGGATAGAGCCTCCACTCGCGCCCCTCATCCCCCACGTCATCAGGCACGTGGAGGAACGAGGGCGCGAGCCAGTGAGACAGATGCGACATCCAGCCGTCCACAATCTTCGCCAGATCCCTGACAGGGCGGCATCCAGCGGCTGAAGCCACATCAGGGCAAGGCCCGAGGGCGGATCCGATGGTACCCCAACCGTCAAAGGCGCCCAACACAATCTGGCCCAACAAGACGAGCATTTAATGCAATGTGGGCTAATCCGACTGGCATTAAATGCAGAGTGGGCTGGATTGGACCGCATTTATTACTATGTGGGCTGATCATGACTTCCCAGTCGAATCATGGGACCTACACCAAGATATCCTCCAAAGATACGACCCAAGCCTCTGTAAATAGAGCTTCACACCACATGCAAGGTACGCACAATTCAACCCACAGAGCTGTTACTCTTCCTCTCCTTCCATTGTTCCAGTTCACTCACTGACTTTGGCATCGGAGAGCCTTGCGCCGCCCAGGCCAGGGTCCTCTGACCGTTTGCTCTTCTCTTTCAGGCTTTCGGACGGTACCTAGTCATCACCACTTTGGATAAGTCCTCTAAGGCTCCCCAGTTATTGTGGGTCGTTATTTTCTGCACCTACATTAAGCTTTAAAGAAAAAACATTATTTCATTAACTTGCATTCAAACCAGTTTATTCACTTGCCTTAGCCCAATGTCAAACTAAAAATCTCCTCAAGGATCTCTTCCTACAGCTGAACCGAGCTCTACAAAAAGCACCGAGAAATCCATTCAAAAATCATCATTTTGAACAAACAAAACCCCCATTTCGAAAATGGGTTTGCATGTATGAAAAACAAGCTCTACATGAGCTAAAAGAACTCCATGGAAGAGGGGAAATGAATCTCTAACCTGTAGCTAGCTGAACAGGAAGGGACCAGCTGGGAGAAGAAGAAGAGTTGCAGAAAGTCTTTCAAAAGAGTTACCAAGCTGAAGCTTGAGAAGAGAGGAAGAGAACAGTGAAATCAGATATTGATTTCGGGCTTCTTAGCTAAGGCATGCAAGAGGGGGAAGTTTGGAGAAGAAGAGCTCTCCTCTCAGCTCTATTGCAAAAATTTTCTGGTTGCAGGAAGAAATGAACGATGGGAGGGGGGAAGAGGACTAACTTAAGTGACTCAAAAGTGGGCCCCATGACTGCTGAATTTTAAAATGGCTAAAACCTGATTTTGTGAGCCCCGGATGAGATCGACGAAGAAGAGTAAAATGATCCTTGAAAAATCTAGTTTCTAAAAAGTATAAATTTGACATATTTTTGAAACTTCCAAATTTGTGCCAGATTTGGTGTGAAAAGTCATTTTTACCTTTTTTCTCGAAAACCGCGATTTCTGAGTTTCAAATTCAAACAGATAAAATATGAAAGTTTTTAAGATCAATAAAACGAGTCGAAAGGAGTAAAAATTGGAATTTTTTTGACACCAAGAGTAAATTCTCACAAGAGTACTAAACACACGGACCACCCCGGGCCGGGGTCAAACTAAACTCAAGGACTCTCAAAGTTCTCCAAAGCTATGAAAAATCTAACCCAACTCACAAACGAAGTCAAACCAACTCTAATCTCACTCAAAAAGCTAAAACACATCTAAGACAACACAAAACACGAGGATTAGGGGTTGGGGTCTTACAGTTTATGCACATTAATGGCGCCCTGATCTCGGCAAACGTTGCCCATCTGTTATCCGAACTCAATATCGTCTCTGGTCTCGGGAACCCCGACCACAATACTAAGCCTCCACTTTGGCTACTCAGTTCGGCACCAGAGCCAGAACCTTAGCCGAGATGTTCGATGACAGCTGTACCTTCAAGAGTGTCCAGCTGGAACTGACAGAGCCATCCTGGCCACCTCTTATCTCTGACAGCGTGGCATCCAGTAGCCACGTCCCATCAAAGCATGGCCTCAAGCCAGGCCCGATGGGACTAGGCCCAAAAGTTAGATGAAGTAAGGCTCGATTAAACCTGTATTTAATGCGCAGTGGGCTGATGAGATTGGCATTTAATGCGCAGTGGGCTGATGAGACTGGCATTTAATGAAGCATGGGCTGAGTGGGCAGGGCCACTCGAGTGGCAAAATCCATCATGAGGCTCGCCCGTGTAAGCCAACCCCCTCTCCTATAAATAGAGGCTCAAACTCCATTCTAAGGTATGCAACCCAAAAACACACACTCTCACTCTGTCAAATTCTCTCCATCTCCCTTACTCAGTCCCTGAACTGACTTAAGCATCGGAGAGCCTTGTGCTGCCCACAGCCAGGGTCCTCTGACTTGCTTCCTCTCTTCTTTTTTCAGGTCTAGCCGGAGCCACGATAATCTTCATCCAGACTACATAAAACGGGGGTCCTAATCCCTAGTTCCAAGCCCGTAATATTTAGGCACTTACAATATTTTTAAGTAGAAACAAGAGCTGGTTATGGCGGAAGGGTCAATACAGCATGGACAAACTAAAGACAAGCTAGTAAAGAGTTGTACAATCATTAAGTGCCAATTTATGGAGCTGAATGATAGTCAACAAAGAAGAAGAAGGTAAAGTACATGTGGCAGAGATGTACATGCTATGATGGATACATGAACTGACAAATTAAGATGGAATTAGGCATGAATTTGTAAGTGGAAACTTTCGATAACTCAATAGAAGGAAAAAGAAACCAGTGAAAGTCATTTGAAATCGTGTAGGCTGTTGGAAATAGGGTGGGCCTCTATGATAGGTTTCAAAAACTTTTGACCCACTTGACGCAGGGATCAACTATCCAGAAGGCTATAAAACCCAGTCCAAGATCTATGTCCTCAATCTCAGCCATCATGATCAGTAAATACCATCTATCTAGAAGATAGAAACAGCAACTAATAAGCATCCATAATAATCTACAACATGCAAGGAAGTGGATTATACCTTTGGAGCTCGGTTGTGCTCAAATGGAGACGTTGCGTCTTTCCATGATGATGAAACGCTTTTACTAATCAAATAGGAATCTCCAAGACCTCTTGATCTTCCATGCTATGACCCATATCAGATTCTCCTTTTTCTCAAGAAGATGGTGGGATCTCCAAGAGAAAACTACTAGGAACTCTAGGGAGGAACTAGAAAGAGAACTGGATGAGGGAGAGGAGAAAAGGCATGTGCAACACTTGCACAAAGAAGCGTTGGGCGTGAATCCCTAGGTGAATGTATGCATGGACATGCAACACCTTGCCTCCTCTATTTATAGCTCAAAAGCAATTAAGCCACCTCCTCTTTCTAATTGAAATAGAAGTCTCACTTCTCTAACAATTAGTAACTCTCTTCTATTACTAGTTAAGATAGAAGTCTTACTTCCACAATAATTAGTAACTTACTATATCATAATTAGAAGTCTCACTTCAAATATGATTAGTAACTTTCCAATTCCTTTCTAATTAAAATAGAAGTCTCACTTTTACTAAAATTAGTAAGTCTACTATTATCACTATTAGAAGTCCCACTTCAAATAGAAATAGTAACTTTCCTTTTAGAGTTCAACTAGAATTAGATACTTTCTAATAATTGGGCTAGCGTGGGGACCACTAGGGATTCCTTAGAAAGCTGGCTCCAACTGGGACTCGCGACACCACATCTCATGTGTAATCCGGGCCAACAGTTAATTGCAAATAACTCCGCTATATAAATGCAATTGAACTCCAGTCTTAGGAATATTATATAGAAGACCCTAAACCTCCACGTTACCACAAGTAGACCCCTCTATCAATATCCATGGATCAATTGGACCTATCTTCCAAACTAGATCCATATCTTATTATCCTTGAGCCCCAATTAATTATAATGATCATAAGTACCTTTCCAATTAACTCTTAATCGGAATGGGTGCGCACTTACCAATGATAAATCCATTAATTGGCACAAGGGGATATTAGAGATAGATTCCATCTTGACCATTGAATGTTCTCACAGCTCTACTACCACGTACCCAAATCACCGAGGTGTTGACCTACAGTTGGCCTCACTCATTGGTGACTCAAAGCATATGAATAGATAGAAACTTGAGTTCATTAATGTCTCAGGATTGAGAGCCTATTGCTAGGGAATTATGAGAGCAAACCTTAAAGTAAAGATAGTGTTTATAAGGTACTTCTCATGGTCCTTCAATACATCCAATGTACCAGCACTATGATCCAGAATATTACATTCTGATGATCGAGACAAATCACACTATCTCATAGTGATCAAAGTGCTGCAACCATGTTAGTATGAGATGTCCAGTCTCATCACTGGTTGTGAAGATAATTAAGTATAAGATTTGTCACACATGTCTCCCGTATGTGGATCTCATCCATACACATGTGTTACATCTAATATACTTATGGACCCCGGTTCATCTCATGAACCATCATGTCATTCGTATTGGTTATGTGCATGTATATAATAAATCACCATTCATCTCATGAAAGGTAAGCATGAATATACTGATAAATAAAGAAATTAATCAATTTATTATATCATCTACTGGATTGAGTCCATAAAACTAACAATCTCCCTCTTGGGCTCAATGCTAGTTAGAGTTGCATCTCATGCACATCTCGTCTACTTATAGCTTAAAGACTTTGGCAGTCAAAGGCTTAGTAAAGGGATCTACCAGATTATCTGCTATCTTGGTGATCGTACATCACCTCTCTGCACAATCTATCTGACCATATATAACTTCCTCTGTACATGCTTTTTGGCTCTTAGGTTCCTTGGACTTAGCGACTGCCCTGCTGTTATCACAGTAAACTGTGAGCGGCTGTCCTGCCAAAAATACCACTCCAAATTCCATAAGGAATGTTTTGAGTCAATCTGCTACCTTAGCTACTTCTCAAGCTGCTACAACATTAGCACATATCTAGAAGTTGATTTCCTGGAATCCCGATTTGACTAGAAGTCAGTATCTATGTAATCAACTGGAATCAACTCATCACTGCTATAACTCAACATGTGATCTCTAGTTCTTCTCAAGTATTCGAGAACACATCTTACAGCAGTCAATGATAAAGACCTGGGCTAGACTGATATTTGCTGACTAGGCCTACTGCGTGACAGATATCCGGTCTAGTACAAAGCATAGCTTACCGTACCAGAACCTTATCTATGTACACATCATTGGGATAAGCCTATCATCCTATTTTTCCGGTCTCAATGGAAATTTATCCCTAGGATGTACCTGGCTTCTCCAAAGTCCTTTATTATCAAAAGTCTTAGTGTCACGCCCCCGGACCGAGGTCCCGCTAAACGAGGCCTTAATCCGGGGACGCGGCGCGACGGGCCGGAAAATTCCGCCCGCACACGCTAGTTTCCCACAGGTTTCCGCGGTAAGGATTCACGGAATCCGATCCAATAGTGATGTATAAGAATCACTTTCATACAAATGACTTACGCGGAAGCATTGTAGCAAACATAAAAGTCTCTCAAACGGGTATAAGATGAGAACGCAAGAGACTAGCATCAAAAGAGAAACATTTACTGTAGGCCCCAAAGTTAGTTTAACGTTGATACAAAAGTAAAGTTAAGCATTAATTACAAACTTTCCCAAAAGAAAATAAGCCAACAATGGCCATGACAAAAACCCAAAATGTATATCATGAAGTCCCCAAAATGTGATCGCAGCTCCAAGGCAACCCGACGTCTAAACGACGTCATCGGGCCGCCACTCGCCCTCCACTGGAACTATAGGTTCCGCCTCGAAGTGCGCCTCAACCGCGAGGGGCTCGACATCTGACACCAAACAAAAGAGAGTCAGACACGACGGTCTGGCAAGCAATTACAACAATAATAAGATGAGAGCGAAACAAAACATGATAAGTAAGAGCTACGATTAAATCACGATTAATAACAATATCAAAGTAAAGATAGAAGATACATCTCGATGGTTTACAAATCCAATGTCATGATGAGTAACATAAACAAATGCCATGAGATGAATATAAATGCATAAAAACATTAGCAACCCACATAAAGCAATATTCTCCTGTTACCGAAGTAACCAGAGCAGACAAACCGTAGCCACTAATCGTGGAACCGGAACGACATAGTCGTTATCAGACAGAACCGTAGCCACTACTCGTGGGACCGGATAATTACCGTTGCCATGGTCGGTACAGACAGAATCCAAACTGCAGCTGGCAGACAAAATAAAGACCCCAAGCCGGATGATCAGTCCGACAAGGTGACCTAAGCCTAGTGGTGCCATTATAGTGAAAATCCGAAACCTCGAAGAAATGCAATTCTATTTATAAGATACATTTCCAAAGTCGATAGAGAACTACTCCAAACAAATGCATATGGGCAAAGCCAAGCAAAACAAGTGAGTAGTTTCATCATTTCTAAAATATGGGGGTAACCCACTTCAAAACAATAAAAGAATTGGAGAAAGAACCAAAACAAAAGTCTTTTTATACAAAAGAATGTATGATGGTTCGGTCGACTAAGCGGGTAGTCTTGATATACATTTGACCCCTTTATTGTCATTAAAGAAAGTGATTTGGTGCCACCGAAGATCATTGACAATCATAAGGGATTAAGTGTACATTTAGACTTGAGGGTTTTTCAAGTGGCATTGGCCATAGTCCAAGACACTTCTCACCATGAATTTTAGGCTTGTAAAAGGTTGAATGGGCTTCACTTATAGGAGAGAGTTTAGGGCTGAATTGAGCTTGGACATAGGTTCGAAGTGGACTTGAAATTATATAGAATAAGTCCTTAAAATAGTAGGTTTAAATCCCTTCTTAGTCAGGCCCACAACTGTCCTTCCCCAAGCTCAAACAGTCCACTAATCAGGCCCAATTCAGTCCTTAAAGTAGCCCAGGATTCAGGCCATAAAACAGTCCAATGTCAGGTCTTGAAATAGCCCATCAATAGGTCTCAAAATGGTCCAAGAACTGATCTTAAAACAGGCCCAAAGGAGCCCTGAAAACAGGCCCAAAACTGCCCTGAAAACAGGCCCAAACCCGAGCCCAGACTGAGCTGGGCTCGCTCGAGCGGACCCAGACAGTGCCTGGTCCGCTCGAGCGACCCAGTGGGTCGCTCGAGCGGACTGGGCCTGCCCAGTCCAGCCCGAGTGCAGAAATCACTCTTTTTTTTGTGTTTTTCTTCCTCCTTTCTTGATCATTTCCATTCCCTTCTTCCATACACAATTCTACAACATCTTGGGCCTCTTCTCAACCTCCACAAATCATTAAACCATCATCCATAATCATCTAATTAACACAAACTTAACACTTTTTAAAAGAATCCAAGTTCTTTTCCATTTCTTGAACACCCACTTGAACACTATGAAACCAATTTTTCCAAGAAACCAAAATGATAACAAACTTCCAATGCATGGTAGAACAACAACATAATTAAAGATAGCTATTGCCATGGTCCATTAAATCAAAATAAACCATAAACTAAAGAAGATTAACACCAAAAGAAATCAAGAAATAGAACCAATGAGAGAAAAACATCACATAATTGTTGAAATATACTTGCCTCTAGCCAAAATAAGATCAAAATCACTCCTCAAACCAAGCCTTAGAGCCTCAAGCTCCAAATCTACAAAAAACCCCAAAAATTTTCCCAAGAAACCCTAAAAAGTCAACATTTGTGAATCTTCAATGAAAACCTTAGCAAATGGGATTAAAACACTCCAAATGGAGAGGAAAACAAGAATCTTGAGTTTAGGAAACCAATGCTAACCTTGAGGAACCCAAACAAAGAAGAGAGGCTTGAATAAGGGGCTTCTCTTAGCTCAAACTCCTCAAGAAGAGTATCTTTGGGAAGCTTGAAGAGGGAGGAAGAGTTTGAGGAGATCAATCCTCCAAGAACACCTCACCAAGTGAGAGTTTCAGATGAGAGAGAGTGAGAAGAGAGGAGAGGGAAAAGCCCTAGCAAAGAGAGTTGCTGGAAATGGAATGAAGAAGGAGAAAGAAGAGTCCCCTTCTTAAGAGACAAGTCATTGTGGGCCCCGATCTTCACAAGGCTAGAATGGTACTTGCGGGCCCCGAACGAAAACGACGAAGAAGACAAAAATGATCGGCGAAATTTCTACTTTCCAAAAAGTATATTTTTGACAATTTCTGGAATTTTCGAAATTTGGGTACAGGTTTTGTGTGAAATGTCTGTTTTGCCCTTTTTCTCGAAAAACGCGATTTCTGATCACAAAGTCAAGTTGGCCAAAACATGAAAGTTGATGATCTAGATGAAATAAGTCAAAATACACATAAATTGGGATTTTTCAAGCATCATGAATCAACTCAACAATTTCACACTCAATCCACGGGCGCCCCGGCCCGTGTCAAACTTAAGTCAAAGACTAACAAAGGTTCTCAAAGCTAATCAAACATCCTAATCTAGCTTAATAAAATAAGCTAATCGTCCACTAACCCCACTTATCCACTAATCACGGTTAAAACATAATTAAATATTCCAAACCTGGGTTGGGGTCTGACATCCTCCACCCCTAAGAATCACATTTGGTCCTCCAAATGATCACTAACCTCTGGGAATAGCTGAGGGTACTTCTTTTGAACTTGCTCACGAAGCTCCCAAGTGGCCTCTTCTGGTCCATGATTCTCCCAACGTATCTTTACCCACTGAATTGTCCTATTCCTCAGTTCTTGCTCTTTAGTGTCAATAATCTCTGCCGGTTTTTCGATGTAGGTGGCATCCTCTCTGACATCCAACGGCTCATGTTGTAGCACGTGCGAAGGGTCTGAAACATACTTCCTTAACATTGACACGTGAAACACGTTGTGCACACCCGACAGTTCTGGAGGCAAAGCTAATCTGTACGCCACTTCCCCGATTCGACTCAAAATTTCATACGGTCCAATAAATCTCTTAGACAATTTGCCCTTCTGCCCAAATCTCAGTGTCCCTCTGACCGGAGATACCTTTAAGAATACCTTGTCTCCAACTTGGAATTGGAGATCCTTCCTTCGAACATCGGCATAGCTCTTCTGTCGGCTCCTCGCAATCTTCAATCTCTCATGGATAATTCTGACTTTATCACTTGTTTCCTCAACTAAAGATGGACCATGAAAACTGCGTTCTCCGACTTCTTCCCAACACACGGGGGTTCTACACTTCCTGCCATAAAGCGCTTCAAAAGGGGCCATTCCTATGCTTGAATGGTAACTATTGTTGTAGGCAAATTCACAAAGCGGTAGATTCTCGTCCCACTGATTCTTGAAATCAAGGACACAAGCCCTAAGCATGTCTTCAAGGGTCTGAATGGTCCTTTCCGACTGACCATCCGTCTGCGGGTGGTACGCTGTACTGAATTGAAGCTTCGTTCCCATTGATTCATGCAAAGTCTTCCAAAACCTCGAAACAAATCTACTATCCCGATCTGAAGTGATGGAAACCGGCTGACCATGACGACTAACGATCTCTTTAACAAAAGCTTGCGCTAAGGCCAACATGTGCATCTTCTTACCGGTCTTCAAAGGAATAAAGTGTGCCGACTTCGTTAATCGATCCACTATAATCCAAATGGCATTGTTCCCCTTGCTCGTAGTCGGTAACCCTGATACAAAATCCATCGTCAGGTGCTCCCATTTCCACTCTGGGATTTCTAACGGTTGCAAAAGACCAGGTGGTTTCTGATGTTCTGCCTTCACTAATTGACAAGTCATACATCTAGATACAAAGGCTGCTATCTCTCTCTTCATATTGTTCCACCAAAAACGACTCTTCAAATTTTGGTACATCTTCGTACTCCCTGGGTGCACTGAATACCTCGTATTGTGAGCCTCTACCATAATGTCATCTTTCAAATTGTCTACTTTAGGAACACAAAGTCTGCCACGGAAGTACAAAACTCCATCCAACATCTGAAAATCTGGCCTTTCCGAGATATGCTCCACAATTTTAGCCAAGTCTGGATCTTGCATCTGATTGTCCTTAATTTTCTGAATGAAGACTGGCTCGGACACTGTCATATTTGCCAACACAACTCCTTCTCTCAAAGGTTGGAACTCTACTCCCAAATCCTCAAATTGCTGAAAATTGCAAAACCCATGCAAACTGGCCAAACAAACTGATTTCCTACTCAACGCATCAGCCACTACGTTAACTTTCCCCGGATGATAGATAATCGGAAAATCGTAGTCCTTGATGTACTCCATCCACCTTCTCTGCCTCATATTTAATTCCTTTTGAGAGAACAAGTACTGGAGACTACGGTGATCCGAATGAACTTCAAATTTCTCTCCGTACAAGTAGTGTCTCCACATCTTCAACGTGAAAACTATGGTTGCTAACTCCAAATCGTGCGTTGCATATTTCTTTTCATGTTCCTTCAATTGCCTCGAGCCATATGCAATCACCTTTCCATTTTGCATCAACACACAACCGAGTCCTACTCCTGAAGCATCCGTAAAGATAACGAAACCACCACTCCCCGAAGGTAAGGTGAGGACAGGCGCTGAAGTCAACCTCTTCTTTAACTCCTCAAAACTAGCTTCACATTTCTCTGACCATACAAATGGCACATTCTTTCGGGTTAACTTAGTCAACGGTGCTGCAATAGACGAAAAACCTTGAACAAATCTCCTATAATAACCTGCCAAACCCAGAAAACTTCTAATCTCTGTCACATTTTTCGGTCTCTCCCAATTAATAACTGCTTCAATCTTTGATGGGTCAACTGCTAGCCCTTCTTCAGAAATAATGTGACCAAGAAAAGAGACTTGCTCTAGCCAAAACTCACACTTCCCAAGCTTCGCATACAACTGGTTATCTCTCAACAACTGCAAAGAAGTCCTCAAATGCTGCTCATGATCTTCTCTTGACTTGGAATACACTAGAATATCATCAATGAAGACGACGGTGAACTGATCTAGATAGGGTGCGAAAATCTTGTTCATGAGAGCCATGAATACCGCTGGTGCATTAGTCAGTCCAAAGGGCATCACCAAAAACTCATAGTGCCCGTATCTAGTTCGAAAAGCTGTCTTCGGGATGTCTGATTCTCTAACCCTCAACTGATGGTATCCGGACCTCAAATGTATCTTTGAGAAAAACTTTGCACCTTGCAACTGATCAAACAACTCGTCTATCCTAGGCAGAGGGTACTTGTTCTTAATGGTCACTTGATTCAACTTCCTATAGTCTATACACATCCTCAAACTTCCATCTTTCTTCTTGACAAAAAGCACTGGGGCTCCCCATGGGGAGACACTTGGCCTAACAAAGCCCTTATCTAGCAACTCTTGCAATTGCAACTTCAATTCACCTAACTCCGCTGGAGCCATCCTATAAGGAGCAATGGAAATCTGAGCAGTTCCTGGCACCAACTCTATTGTAAACTCAACTTCTCTGACAGGTGGTAACCCTGGAATCTCTTCTGGAAAAACATCGGGAAACTCACACACTATCGGAACATTCTCCACCCCTAGGGACTGTTCGTCCTTGGAAACAAAAGCAATAAATCCCTCACAACCTGATCTTAACAATTTAGCTACAGAAAGAGCTGAAATAAACCTAACTGGGGAAATCCTTTTCTCTCCCTGAAACTTCACTCCGGAGGACAACCCATCCAACCTAAACACAATGGTCTTACTATAGCAATCCATGGAGGCATAGTGCTGCAAAACAACTTGTTAGTACAACAAGATATAATAATATAGCGTCCCCAAACCCAAATCAATGCTAACTAACGGTAATGCTAACGAATCCTTGCCACGTCCTTATGTTTCTAATCCAATTTTGATTGCCTCAAATATTTCTCGCTCTGATACCAAGCCTGTCACGCCCCCGGACCGAGGTCCCGCTAAACGAGGCCTTAATCCGGGGACGCGGCGCGACGGGCCGGAAAATTCCGCCCGCACACGCTAGTTTCCCACAGGTT
This sequence comes from Litsea cubeba, assembly GCA_012931725.1. Taxonomy (NCBI): domain Eukaryota; kingdom Viridiplantae; phylum Streptophyta; class Magnoliopsida; order Laurales; family Lauraceae; genus Litsea; species Litsea cubeba. Next base: position 34,863,397 of record CM022955.1, on the reverse strand, counting down.
TCCGCGGTAAGGATTCACGGAATCCGATCCAATAGTGATGTATAAGAATCACTTCATACAATGACTTACGCGGAAGCATTGTAGCAAACATAAAAGTCTCTCAAACGGGTATAAGATGAGAACGCAAGAGACTAGCATCAAAAGAGAAACATTTACTGTAGGCCCCAAAGTTAGTTTAACGTTGATACAAAAGTAAAGTTAAGCATTAATTACAAACTTTCCCAAAAGAAAATAAGCCAACAATGGCCATGACAAAAACCCAAAATGTATATCATGAAGTCCCCAAAATGTGATCGCAGCTCCAAGGCAACCCGACGTCTAAACGACGTCATCGGGCCGCCACTCGCCCTCCACTGGAACTATAGGTTCCGCCTCGAAGTGCACCTCAACCGCGAGGGGCTCGACATCTGACACCAAACAAAAGAGAGTCAGACACGACGGTCTGGCAAGCAATTACAACAATAATAAGATGAGAGCGAAACAAAACATGATAAGTAAGAGCTACGATTAAATCACGATTAATAACAATATCAAAGTAAAGATAGAAGATACATCTCGATGGTTTACAAATCCAATGTCATGATGAGTAACATAAACAAATACCATGAGATGAATATAAATGCATAAAAACATAGGCAACCCACATAAAGCTATATTCTCCTGTTACCGAAGTAACCGGAGCAGACAAACCGTAGCCACTAATCGTGGAACCGGAACGACATAGTCGTTATCAGACAGAACCGTAGCCACTACTCGTGGGACCGGATAATTACCGTTGCCATGGTCGGTACAGACAGAATCCAAACTGCAGCTGGCAGACAAAATAAAGACCCCAAGCCGGATGATCAGTCCGACAAGGTGACCTAAGCCTAGTGGTGCCATTATAGTGAAAATCCGAAACCTCGAAGAAATGCAATTCTATTTATAAGATACATTTCCAAAGTCGATAGAGAACTACTCCAAACAAATGCATATGGGCAAAGCCAAGCAAAACAAGTGAGTAGTTTCATCATTTCTAAAATATGGGGGTAACCCACTTCAAAACAATAAAAGAATTGGAGAAAGAACCAAAACAAAAGTCTTTTTATACAAAAGAATGTATGATGGTTCGGTCGACTAAGCGGGTAGTCTTGATATACATTTGACCCCTTTATTGTCATTAAAGAAAGTGATTTGGTGCCACCGAAGATCATTGACAATCATAAGGGATTAAGTGTACATTTAGACTTGAGGGTTTTTCAAGTGGCATTGGCCATAGTCCAAGACACTTCTCACCATGAATTCTAGGCTTGTAAAAGGTTGAATGGGCTTCACTTATCGGAGAGAGTTTAGGGCTGAATTGAGCTTGGACATAGGTTTGAAGTGGACTTGAAATTATATAGAATAAGTCCTTAAAATAGTAGGTTTAAATCCCTTCTTAGTCAGGCCCACAACTGTCCTTCCCCAAGCTCAAACAGTCCACTAATCAGGCCCAATTCAGTCCTTAAAGTAGCCCAGGATTCAGGCCATAAAACAGTCCAATGTCAGGTCTTGAAATTGCCCATCAATAGGTCTCAAAATGGTCCAAGAACTGATCTTAAAACAGGCCCAAAGGAGCCCTGAAAACAGGCCCAAAACTGCCCTGAAAACAGGCCCAAACCCGAGCCCAGACTGAGCTGGGCTCGCTCGAGCGGACCCAGACAGTAGCTGGGTCGCTCGAGCGGCCCAGTGGGTCGCTCGAGCGGACCCAGACAGTGCCTGGTCCGCTCGAGTGGGCCTGCCCAGTCCGGCCCGAGTGCAGAAATCACTATTCTCTTTGTGTTTTTCTTCCTCCTTTCTTGATCATTTCCATTCCCTTCTTCCATACACAATTCTACAAACATCTTGGGCCTCTTCTCAACCTCCACAAATCATTAAACCATCATCCATAATCATCTAATTAACACAAACTTAACACTTTTTAAAAAGAATCCAAGTTCTTTTCCATTTCTTGAACACCCACTTGAACACTATGAAACCAATTTTTCCAAGAAACCAAAATGATAACAAACTTCCAATGCATGGTAGAACAACAACATAATTAAAGATAGCTATTGCCATGGTCCATTAAATCAAAATAAACCATAAACTAAAGAAGATTAACACCAAAAGAAATCAAGAAATAGAACCAATGAGAGAAAAACATCACATAATTGTTGAAATATACTTGCCTCTAGCCAAAATAAGATCAAAATCACTCCTCAAACCAAGCCTTAGAGCCTCAAGCTCCAAATCTACAAAAAACCCCAAAAATTTTCCCAAGAAAACCTAAAAAGTCAACATTTGTGAACCTTCAATGAAAACCTTAGCAAATGGGATTAAAACACTCCAAATGGAGAGGAAAACAAGAATCTTGAGTTTAGGAAACCAATGCTAACCTTGAGGAACCCAAACAAAGAAGAGAGGCTTGAATAAGGGGCTTCTCTTAGCTCAAACTCCTCAAGAAGAGTATCTTTGGGAAGCTTGAAGAGGGAGGAATAGTTTGAGGAGATCAATCCTCCAAGAACACCTCACCAAGTGAGAGTTTCAGATGAGAGAGAGTGAGAAGAAGGGAGAGGGAAAAGCCCTAGCAAAGAGAGTTGCTGGAAATGGAATGAAGAAGGAGAAAGAAGAGTCCCCTTCTTAAGAGACAAGTCATTGTGGGCCCCGATCTTCACAAGGCTAGAATGGTACTTGCGGGCCCCGAACGAAAACGACGAAGAAGACAAAAATGATCGGCGAAATTTCTACTTTCCAAAAAGTATATTTTTGACAATTTCTGGAATTTTCGAAATTTGGGTACAGGTTTTGTGTGAAATGTCTGTTTTGCCCTTTTTCTCGAAAAACGCGATTTCTGATCACAAAGTCAAGTTGGCCAAAACATGAAAGTTGATGATCTAGATGAAATAAGTCAAAATACACATAAATTGGGATTTTTCAAGCATCATGAATCAACTCAACAATTTCACACTCAATCCACGGGCGCCCCGGCCCGTGTCAAACTTAAGTCAAAGACTAACAAAGGTTCTCAAAGCTAATCAAACATCCTAATCTAGCTTAATAAAATAAGCTAATCGTCCACTAACCCCACTTATCCACTAATCACGGTTAAAATATAATTAAATATTCCAAACCTGGGTTGGGGTCTGACACTTAGCCAACCAAAACTTTTACTGTTGACGATATCCTTATGTCACTCCATAGGAGAATGATGTCGTCGACCAGAAAAAACTACCATGCCTTCTTGACTTTTCATGTACACACATGACTTATCCGGATACTGACAAAAATCAAGTGACTTGATTTCCTTGTCAAAATGGATGTTCCTATTTCGGGATATTTGTTTTAATCCATAAATGGACTTATGCAGCCTGCAAACTCTTTGCACTTGGTTATTAGCTATAGAACCATCTGACTACATCATATAGATGTTTTCCTCAAGATTGTCGTCATGAGACGCTGTCTTGACATCCATTTGCCAAATCTCGTTACCGAGATGAACCGCAATGGATAAGAGTATCCGGATGGAACTCTTCCATCTGGCTCTCTTTTTCTTTTGGAGACTCACTTGCACCCAATAGGTTTGCTATTGGCAAGCAAGTCCACAAGTATCCAGACCTGATTAGAGTACAAAGACTCTACCTCAGCTTTTATAGCATCTAACCAACGTCCCAAAACTATGTCATTAACTGCTTTATCATAGTTACAGGGTTCTTGTTCCGGTTCCTCCGGGATTACCTCGTAAGACTTTCCCAAAACCAAGAACTTGTCAAAGGTCCTGACAATACTCCCACTACGACAAGGCACTGGTGTAACTACTGGGTCTGTTATGGGTGGATTTTCTTAAAGTTTGGTTATTCTTGGATTTGGAATTGATTTCTCTTGAATTTCTTCCAAGATAACCATTTCTAAAGATTTCCAGTTAATCTTATAATCTCCCTCCAGAAAACCGCATTGGTGCTGCCAAGCACTTTCTGCTCTCTGGGATTATAGAGCAACCAATCCTTTAGTTCCTTTTGGGATAGAATATAAACATATATACTTCCGACTTCGATTCCAACTAATCCGTCTTATCCTTCAGCACGTGTGCCGGACAACCCTTAAAACGTTGTAGACTAGGCTTTCGCCCTGTCCATAACTCCCTGGGAGTCTCAAGTATAGACTTAGATGGAATGAGGTTTAGTATATATATTTCAGTTTCCATATCCCAAAATATAGGTAATCCGTAGAACCTCAATCATAGACTTGATCACATCTAAAACAGTCTTGTTCCTTCTTTCTACTACTCCGTTCTGTTGAGGCAAACCAGGAGCAGACTACTGGGATCAAATCCCATTTTCTGATAAGTATCCCATAAAATTAGCGGAGAGATATTCGCCTCATCGATCTCATCGAAGAGTATTTATACTTTTACCTAATTGCTTTTCCGCTTCCGCTCGAAACTCTTTGAACTATTCAAAAATTCTTGGACTTGCGGTGCATAAGGTATATGTATCCATATCTTGAGTAGTCATTTGTGAAAGTGATGAAATACTCGTATCAATCTCTCGCTCTAATATTATGGGTCCATACACATCAGTATACACTAACTCCAATAAATCTTTGGCCCTACTGCCCTTAAATGAATAAGGGTCTTTTGGTCATTTTGCCTTCCAAACAGGATTTGCAGACAGGCATTGGTTCTACCACCAATGAAGGCAAGATACCATCTTTCACTAGCCTGTCAATCCTGTTTAGGTTTATATGACCTAGCATCTTGGATGCCAAAAGTTTCTTGGATTAGATGAAGGTAACTACCTCTTTAATGATGGTCTATCATTAACATCAGTGCCATGTATCTCATACATTGTGGGAGTTAACAAATAAAAGCCATTGATTACATTGTCAGAATATATAAGAGTACCGCTCCTCTTTAAGACGATTTAATTACCAAAAGTAACAAAATAACTCTTATTCATCATACTAGAAATTAAAATTTCGTCTTAAAACGGTACATATATTGTATCTGACAAAATCAACTTAATATCTGAAAATAACTAAGTTACTACTCTTACTGACACTGCTTCTGCCTTAGCTTCCGATCCCAGGTTAACAATGATTTCTCCGTCATTAATCCTTCTGGTTACCTGTAACTCCTACAACATATTACTAATGTAATTAGTTGTATCGAAGTCTACATACCGGGATTCTGAAGTACTAGTTGCAAAACTAACTTCAGAAACAAGTGACTCAATCATACCTAAGGTCTTTTCCTTTGACATAAATCATGGACAATTCCTCTTCCAATGTCCTGTCATACCACAGTGGAAACAGTTTCCCTTTGCTCTCGTATCCTTGACCTTGGCCACACCACTAGTGGAACCATACTCCACCTTAGAGCCTTTGATGACTGACTTCTTCTTGCTGTCCCGGTCTTTGCCTTTCGGTTTAGACTTAGCAAATGACTTTTCTGTCATGAGGGTCGTTGGTCTTTTCTTCATGATTTCCTCAAACACTACCAGCTGGCGAGACAGATCAGTTATGGTCATTTCAAATTTATTATAATTGATCTCGAAATGTTTGAATGAGTCTGGTAGTGATTGAATGATCATGTCGATCTACGTTTCTGTATCAAACGTAGTCCCCATTACATCTAACTCATTCAATGCCAACTTCATTTGTAACAAATGTTTTTGTATTGGGGTTCCCTCAGCCATCTTTGTCTCCATCAGCACTTTTATAGCAGCCTGCCTAGCAGGCCTAACCTGTTCTGCAAACATCTCATTTAAGTTCGATATAATATCGCTGACTTATAGGATTGATGTTGTTCTTGCAAAACAGTAGACATGGATGCCTGAATAAAACATCTGGCCTTCTCATTGTCATTGGTCCACTTGGTGTAAAAGTTTTTCATAATCTGTGGTGCATCAGGCTCAGGCTCAAGAAGGGAGGGTATAGTAAGGACATATTTGCAACTTGAAGCTGTCAAGATAATAACCCGTTCCTTTTCCAGTCTACATAGTTGGATCCCATCAACTTGTTCTGGTTGAGGATGGTCGCAAGTGGATTGAAAGTATTTGAATTCATGCTGTATAAATTAAAGCACATAACCATACATTTAATGAAAGAATATAAATGACATTAGGATTTAGTATTCTACCAAATTCATATGGGAATCTTCATAAGCACTGAATTTAGAATACATCGGAATCCCAATCCCCTAGGGCATGCCTCCTTGGGGAGTGCAAATGCCCATAGATTGGTGCAGATCAAAGTCGTCAAAATTAAGATTAAGACTACCTATCCTTGATCACCAATCATTCATTATTATCTAGGTATCTCATACCAAATAATATATGACTCCCGATTTGCTTTGGTCTCTAAAATACATGAGGCAAATCCTTGGGGATACTACATCATTATTTTAGTTAAGTATGACCCACCAACTAATATTGCATGACAACCGCGATGGGCAGCTCCTCCTTGGGGAGTGAACCCCCACCACGTCTCACCAATACTATCCATTGGAGATCCATATCTAGTAACCAAACAAATAAAAGCCCTCCGTGGGGAACGGCCACTCTCTTGGTGGCGCGAGGCTAATACTTTCCTTACAATGGACCTATAGTGGAAAACCATGGGGATTTCTCAATTTAAATACCCCGCTCCCACTTAATATTTTAGAATTGAGGATTTCCTTTTAAGGTATTAGGGCCCACATATATAAATATATAAACATCAAATCATCACATGATATGATCTAAGATTGGTTCCAAGTCAAGTTATTTTAAGGAAAGTCCAGTTTCTTAAATTAGTGTTACCAATGTGTCCATCTCATAGGACATCAACACTAATTAGAACTCTTTCCAAAAATTAATTTGATTTGACCAATATTAGTAACTTGCTATATTTGGATCAGATTTGGAAACATTCTAAATAAAGCATTCAACTATAAATAGAAAATGCTAAAATTAGAAACGAGTCGTCTCCTCCACATGGCCCAAGCGGAATAAACTTATTGGACTTCTAGACTTTCCAAAAATTTGGAATTCCTCAAACACTTTGGGAAACTCCAAAACACCTTTGGTAATCTTCAAACTCTTTGATTAGGAGTCCAGCTTCACTTTCCTTCTTCGTCTCAGACATCGCCAGAATTTACAAATTTAGAAAATTACATAAATTCCTATGTCTCTACGATGAGACTTACATGATAATCTATTAATGAAAATAAAAGGCTCATAGGGAATTTCACCATGCCTTGCCCTAAACCGGGAAAACAAGGAAACCATGATGCCCTTTACAACTTGCCAAAAATAAACATTCAACCATAAAAGAAAGTAAAAGACTTGTGGGCCATATGGAGAGGACATGATAACCTGCACGTTAGTATCTCATACTAACAAAGCAAATCACAAAGCCGGGTTACCAAACAACAATGGAAAGACAGGATGCCAAATAATGCCACTACTATGATTCATGCCCTACGCAGAGGGGGTCCGGGGGTGTCCCCCGGCGGGGGATGAGCTGACCGGTCAGCTCGCAGGAGCCCAGGGGGTTCGGGGGTAGCGCCCCCAAAACAAAAATAAAAACCGCGATCTGCTGTGTCAGTGTCTTCGGTCGACCTACTAGAGGGTTCGGTCGACCGACCTCAGTGTCTTCAATCGACCTACCAAAGGGCTCGGTCGACCGACCTGACGGAAATCTGCAGGTTGGGTTTTTCTATTTCGTGTCCAAACATCTCCAGAACTATTTTGAAGACTCCCAATGGCTTCCTACCATCATTCCATCATTGTTAAACCCTTTTGTGACTATCCAAACATGGATTTACTAATTATCCAAGCAAAACCATCAAAACTGATTCGTACATAGCCCTTGATCGATCCTCTTCGCATCTCATGCAAAGATTAGACCAAGCTTACTGATCTAACATGATTAGAGATGAGGTAAGGCTCTGATACCAATTGTTGGAAATAGGGTGGGCCTCTATGATAGGTTTCAAAAATTTTTGACCCACTTGACGCAGGGATCAACTATCCAGAAGGCTATAAAACCCAGTCCAAGATCTATGTCCTCAATCTCAGCCATCATGATCAGTAAATACCATCTATCTAGAAGATAGAAACAGCAACTAATAAGCATCCATAATAATCTACAACATGCAAGGAAGTGGATTATACCTTTGGAGCTCGGTTGTGCTCAAATGGAGACGTTGCGTCTTTCCATGATGATGAAACGCTTTTACTAATCAAATAGGAATCTCCAAGACCTCTTGATCTTCCATGCTATGACCCATATCAGATTCTCCTTTTTCTCAAGAAGATGGTGGGATCTCCAAGAGAAAACTACTAGGAACTCTAGGGAGGAACTAGAAAGAGAACTGGATGAGGGAGAGGAGAAAAGGCATGTGCAACACTTGCACAAAGAAGCGTTGGGCGTGAATCCCTAGGTGAATGTATGCATGGACATGCAACACCTTGCCTCCTCTATTTATAGCTCAAAAGCAATTAAGCCACCTCCTCTTTCTAATTGAAATAGAAGTCTCACTTCTCTAACAATTAGTAACTCTCTTCTATTACTAGTTAAGATAGAAGTCTTACTTCCACAATAATTAGTAACTTACTATATCATAATTAGAAGTCTCACTTCAAATATGATTAGTAACTTTCCAATTCCTTTCTAATTAAAATAGAAGTCTCACTTTTACTAAAATTAGTAAGTCTACTATTATCACTATTAGAAGTCCCACTTCAAATAGAAATAGTAACTTTCCTTTTAGAGTTCAACTAGAATTAGATACTTTCTAATAATTGGGCTAGCGTGGGGACCACTAGGGATTCCTTAGAAAGCTGGCTCCAACTGGGACTCGCGACCCCACATTTCATGTGTAATCCGGGCCCACAGTTAATTGCAAATAACTCCACTATATAAATGCAATTGAACTCCAGTCTTAGGAATATTACATAGAAGACCCTAAACTTCCACATTACCACAATTAGACCCCTCTATCAATATCCATGGATCAATTGGACCTGTCTTCCAAACTAGATCCATATCTTATTATCCTTGAGCCCCAATTAATTATAATGATCATAGGTACCTTTCCAATTAACCCTTAATCGGAATGGGTGCGCACTTACCAATGATAAATCCACTAATGGGCACAAGGGAATGTTAGAGATAGATTCCATCTTGATCATTGAATGTTCCCACAGCTCTACTACCATGTACCCAAATCACCGAGGTGTTGACCTACAGTTGGCCTCACTCACTGGTGACTCAAAGCATATGAATAGATAGAAACTTGAGTTCATTAATGTCTCAGGATTGAGAGCCTATTGCTAGGGAATTATGAGAGCAAACCTTAAAGTAAAGACAGTGTTTATAAGGTGCTTCTCATGGTCCTTCAATACATCCAATGTACCAGCACTATGATCCATTACATTCTGATGATCGAGACAAATCACACTATCTCATAGTGATCAAAGTGCTGCAACCTTGTCAGTATGAGATGTCCAGTCTCATCACTGGTTGTGAAGATAATTAAGTATAAGATTTGTCACACATGTCTCCCATATGTTGATCTCATCCATACACATGTGTTACATCTAATATACTTGTGGACCCCGGTTCATCTCATGAACCATCATGTCATTCGTATTGGTTATGTGCATGTATATAATAAATCACCATTTATCTCATGAAAGGTAAGCATGAATATACTGATAAATAAAGAAATTAATTAATTTATTATATCATCTACTGGATTGAGTCCATAAAACTAACAATGCATTTTCATAGAATGCCAAAGAACAGCTCCTGTATAATGTATCGAAGCGTTATGACCCTCTATTAACTAGAAGAAAGAGAAGAACAATAAAGACCTTGAATGAAGTAGCAAGCAATATCATGTTTAAAAACTATGGAGTTGCAAAAGAGCATGGTTACAAATATGGTAACATTAGAAAAGCAGAAGTAAGAAAGGCGTCCTAAATAAAAGGGGTATTACGGCTACTTACTGATGATTCCTTGATAGAGAGCTGACATGTCCAACGATAACACAAGTGCACAACCAATTTAGTACATCTTAGGTACGATAACCGAAAATGTTCTTTTGGGAGATGCACGTTTGGGAGATGCACGTAGTTCGTACTTTGGGCTTTTTTAGAGAGCATCTTTATGTCTCCCTATACTTAAATTCCTCTGTCACCATGAAGTATCATGTAGTCAGAAAGATAGGGAACACAACCGTTGAAGATTTAAATGGTAGAGCCTTCGACGCATCAAGTAAGACCGTGATCCTAATTACCTGTTTAAATACTAACTATAAATGATTAGTGTTAATTAAGTAGGTTTTAGTGTTGGTTTAACGATCAAGTCGGTTTGATAGTGTTTAGACTGAGTTTTGAATTAGAAAGGGTAGTTTCGTCACGTCGCCGTTGTCAAGGATATTTTGAAAATTTTAAAATAATACCAATTTAGGTTGAGTAGATGGCCCAAATTATCTTGGGAAACATTCGTGTTCGATTCGTGGTTATTCAATGTCCGAAAACTCTTTATTTCACCACATCTCCTTCAAGTAGGGATATAGTAGTTATTTTGGTAAAATTCGAGTTTTCGGTTATAGGCTCCAAAATTTGTCATTTTGACTACGTTGGGTAGATAATACCATTTCTAAGAAACTTTAGTTAAGACTCCATACCCATCCAAGGTCCAGAAGACATTCGTCCAGGCCATTTTCTTGACACTTAAAGTAAGGGTCAAAGTGTCACTTTCGGAAAGACTTTTTGACTGAGACCACTTATGCTTGGAAAAAGAAATTATTTCATGGAATATTATTATAGAATGCAACCCATTTTGATGGCTAGAAAACCCGTTTAGAGGCTGAAGTAATTGTGTCCACGAGTTCTAAGGCCGAACTTGTAATTTCCCAAAAGCAATCCTATGTAAGCAAGGACAAGTCCCAGCTCATTTCTGTTTCTTCCTTCTTTCGCAAGCCACGCTTCAGCTGAGCCTTTGGAGCCCAATCTCATCCCCATTGCTTGGACGAATTGAGATTTCGTTCCGTAGAAGTTGTCCTTAGCGTCGTGACGATTGCCGACGTCCATTTTCATCGAGATCTGTGGTGGGCCGCCCCTCCCCACATTGAAATTTGTGTTTTTGGAGCACTTATGAGTTAAGGGAATCCTCTCGAATTTTTGTATGTTGTGTAGGTGTAGGTGCAGAAAATAATGACCCACAATAACTGGGGAGCCTTAGAGGTCTTATCCAACGATGGTGATGACTGGGTACCGTCCGAAAGCCTGAAAGAGAAGAACACACGGTCAGAGGACCCTGGCCTGGGCGGCGCAAGGCTCTCCGATGCCAAAGTCAGTGAAGGAACTGGAACGATGGAAGGAGAGGAAGAAGAGAGGCAGAGTAACAGCTCTCAAGTGTGTATATTGCGTACCTTGCATGTGAAATGCAGTCCTTTTTATAGACGTTTCGAAAGATATCTTGGACGATATCTTGGCATGGGTCTCATGATTCGACTAGGAAGTCATGATCAGCCCACGTTGCAATTAATGCGGTCCAATCCAGCTCACTTTGCATTAAATGCGCGTCGGATCAGCCCACGTCGCATTTAATGCGCGTCTTGTTGGGCCAGATCGTATTAGACGCCTTTGGCGGCAGGGGTACCATCGGATTTGCCCTCGGGCCCTGTCCTGATGTGGCCTCAGCCGCTGGATGCCGCCATGTCAGTGATCTGGCGAAGATTGTGAGCGGCTGGATGTCGCATCTGTCTCGCTAGCTCGCCCCTACTCCTCCACGTGCTTGATGACGTAGGAGGGGATGAGGGCGCAAGTGGAGGTTCTTTCTTACTTCGGCTCCCGTCCCGGCTCTTTCAGCCGAGGTGGAGCTCTCTGCCGAGATGGGCACACGAGGTGGCCGAGCTCGGCGCTAGTGGCCCGGAGCTGCCTGACTTCGGCCGGACCTCCTGTCCTGGCAGTCGGGGTGAGCCTGGCGCCACGTGGATGGCACGCGGATGGCACATGAGAGTGCTTAGCCTCATCTGATGGCTGTGATTAGCGTAATCCTATGGCTCTGGAAATCTCCCCACACAATTGCCCCCTAGCTTTTGACCTCTTAAGCCTCATCTGATGGCTGTGATTAGCGTAATCCTATGGCTCTGGCCTTTAGTGGTCGAAAGCTAGAAGACTCGTCTGGGGATACGACGGTCATTGCCTGGTGTCGCTTCAACCGTCCTGAAGCAATGAATGCTCCGTCCTGTCTGCACTGGGAAGCGAGTCGACGGTTACACGCATCGCCTTTTCACTGATTGTGCTGTCTTATTGATGGAATGGGCGCAGATTGCGAAATCCGCCCTTTCGAATTTCGAAAGCAGCGTGCGCCGAGGGGTTGTTTTCCATAAAGAGGGTCGTTTCCTTCCCTTCTTGTTTCTGATTTCTCTTCGCCTTCGCCTTCACCTGTGATTTCTGCTCTGCTGCTCGAGATTTCTTCTAGCGAGGACGACCATAGGGCGTGTCTGGATCTGTACTCGAGTCGCCCCTTCTGTCTCTGTAAGTTGCTTCGCGCCTCTGTGTAGCTTTTTTCTTAGGGTTTCGCAACCTTTAGGGTTTATCTTTTGCTGTCCCCTTCTTTAGACATGGGCACCCCTAGGTTCAATCTACATACCGAAGAGGGAATAGCTAGATTTAGGGCCGCTTTTGATATTCCGGAGTGAGTCCTACTCAAGCCGGCGGACTCCATCGACTATGCCACGATGCGCTGGTCCGGCGGCTGGATGCCGTTCCCTCTGATCTCCGTGATCGAGGGCGGGGTCAGATTTCCCCTGCACCCTCTACTTAGAGCTTGCCTCAGTACCTGGTCCCTTACCCCGTGCCAGCTGATGCCCAATGGCTATAAGGTCATCATGGGCACGGCGAAGCTGAATGAGATTCTGGGGACCGACCTAGGTGTCCATGATATCGAGGACACCTACGATATCTGCAAGGCCGGGGAAGGGAAATATTATCTCCGGGTGAAGCCGCAGCGAAGAGGCTTCGTCCTGGCCATGGAAGATTCAAGTAAGAATGCCGAAGAAGCCTTCTTCTGCGTTTCGGGGGACTGAGAGTTCGGCGCTGGCGAAAGTAGGAGGTTAACGGTCCCGCGCCGCCCCGGGACAGTCCCAAGTAAACATCGCTCCTTTTCACTCATCTTCCTTGCTTGATTTCGACGATGCCGAGCTGACTCCTCTATTATTTGTTATGCAGAGGCAGGTGCGAGACGACGCCGAGCTGCGAGTGAAGGCTGGAGGAGGAACCCCGACGACATCAACAAGGTTGAGAGGTACAAGGGGCACGAGACTAGGTCAGCTTGGAAGCTGCTCGGATACACGCCGAGATACCGCAGCCACTACCAGAGGACCGGGGTACCCGAGGTGGACGAAGCGCACCCTGATCGTCCAACCGTCTCCCTTGCTGTACCTGCCGGGATCCCCTTGAACGATCCTGCCGCTAGACGAGCCGCGTCTGGGTCTGAGGCGTCCACTTCCAGTTCGGAGCCGCCGAACCTGAGGCAGATAGTGGACGCTTACTCTTCTGATCAGGAAGAAGATATGGCGGGAAGGTCGAGGGAGCCAGTCATCAAGGATATAGCGGCCAAGTTCAGGCGGGGGTCTTCTTCCTCTGCGACGCCATCTTCTGCCAGCACCCGAGCAGCTTCGAGCTCGGGAGGTGCTGGCGACACTTCCGCTCCTGCTTCTACTCCTGCTCCTGCTTCGAATGCGGGAGTTCGGCGACGCTCGCCGGAGCGCCCGAGGGAGGGGTCCCCGCCCAGGAAGAAGTCCAAGGCGGGGGAGAAGGACTTGGGGGCCGAACAGCCTCCGAAGGGCAAAACCCCTGCGCGGGCCCCCGGAGTCAAGGCTCCAGCTGAAAAGAGTGCACCGGCTGAGAAGAGTATACCAGCTGAGAAGAGCGTGCCGGCAGGAAGGCCGTCCGGCGGGACGACTCGCGAGCACACCATCTCGGCGGGGCAAGGATCCGGGTCGTCCTCCGGACCCCGAACTGCCCCAGCGCCATGGAGGCCGAGGATGGAAACGCAGCCTGGTAAGCCTCTGAACGTCGAGGATCGGCTGCTGGGGAACGCCGATGTCATCGGGGCTCTCGCCAAGGTCTGCGCCCTGCCGCGGGATATGGAGACGCACGAGAGGTTCGATAACGAGAGCCTGATGGTCTCAACGATTCAGGCTAACCTCCTGGTAAGTGCTTTTAGTGTTTTCTTTCCAAGTGATTTGGCTCGACTGCCCCAGCTTGACCCATCTTTCTCCATTTGCAGAACGTGCAGAGGCTCCTGACCGTGGTGGGGCGGAGTGATAGGAACGCTGCACGGGTCACTCAGCTGGAGTCCGAGAGGGACAATCTGAAGAAGGAGCTGGAGGAGCTGCAGGCGGGAATGGAGGGGATGAAGAAGGCCAGCGCTGAGGAGGCTGCTCGGCTGGCTTCGGCTCTGGCTGGTGTCGCCGAACTTACGGCGAAGGCCAACCAGCTGAAGGGCGAGGTCTGGTAAGGAACAAGAAGACCGCCGAGCTGGAGTCGGAGCTGGCCAGATTAAAGGCTGAATCGACGGCTGAGGGGACGAGGCTGCGCGGGGAAGTGCTGGCTGGGCGAGCCGAAACGGCGAAATTGAAGACGGCGAACGCCGAGCTGGAGAAAGAGAAGGCCTCTCTTCTGTCCGAGGCCCAGTCCGCCTTCCAGGATGGGGTGGATCACGCCACTGAGCTATATGAGAAGCAGGTGGAGGAGATCACCGCCATCCTGTTCGAGGAAGGATGCCTGGCCGCACTGAGACGTGCGGGGGTCCCTGAAGATCACCCTATCTACCGGGACCTGCCGAAGTACTCGGATCCGGCTCCTGAGCCGAGCTCCGCTCCTGCAGCCGAAAGTGCCCCAGTTGAAGCTCCTGCAGTCGCTCCTGCTGCTGACGATGCTCCCATTGCCCCGGTCTCGAGCGATGCTTCGGCCGTGCCTCAAGGTGAGGGGTCCTCTGCCCCTGCTTCGGCTGAGGTACCGGTTGAAGCCCTTTCTGCCAGCGACGTTCCAAGCAAGGTCGCGGTTTCGGCCGAAGCTGCTGGTTCAGCAGATATGGTGATCGACCTGGTGGAGTCGCCGAAACCACAGTAGCTTGTAATATTTTTGCTTTCTGCCTTGTAATACTTTTCTATTATCAATGAAAAACGGGCTCCTTTACTTGAATGTTTCCTCTCTTTTGTTTCTGGATGTAACATTGAATAGCATTGAATGCCTTTACTGCGACGCATGACCATCGAGGTAGAGAGAGTCACACGGTCTTCATAGCTGTCTGTGCCGATTCTCCATATTCTGGAGATCATAAATAGCAGTAAACATGGTGTTACTGCCGACGAGGGAAACGGGCGGACGTCTCCACGTGGCGCCCTAGGGATCACTGGTCACCAGTCGTGCACCCCAAATAATGCGTGGGAGACTTCGCCCCTTAACTTCCTTCGGAGATTGAGCCCTTCTTCTTCCTATAAGTAGGGGCGATAGGCTCGCCATGGGCGATGAAAAGAACAGAACGTAGGATAGTTTAAATCACATAGACGTAGGAGCCATGCCCAGTGGGTGTTCAGAAGCAATTGATCCGGGGGGAACCCCTGCGCCTGTGGACGGCTTTCTCCGAGGGGGGAAGCCCGTCGTGGTCTGCGCGCTCTCTGAAGGAACTCCCCGTGGACCACGCGCTCTCTGAACGCGGGTTCATGGCAGACCGTCCCTGGTCAGGTTGCAGGGGAATCCTCTGCAACTGCGGGATGGTCGGGCCCTTGGTGTCTGGCGATCCTGCAGGGCCCTGTGTAGCATCGAGCTCCCTGCGAGCCCCTTGCGCCGTGTCAGGATGGTAAGACTAAGGGTGGAGTTGAGGCCCGCTGGACCTGGGGGCTCTTCAAACTTTGGTCTCACTGACCGGAGGGTGTTGAAGAGCTCAGCGAGGTCCAGGGCCTCCGAACTGGAGGGGGTCCTGAATGCTTTGGTCTGACCAGCCAAAGTGTATTATAGAGCTCTGTGAAATTCAGGATCCCTTAGAACCTCCAGGTAACGATCCGGCGTCTTCGAACCTGTAGCCTGAAGAGTCGATGAATATCAGAGTCTCCCAGCTTTTCTTTATTTTCTGTTTTTAGAGGACTGTGATCCTCCTTTCTGTATTTTTCTTTTCTGTTCCGTAACTCTTGTAATAAAGCAGTTTACAATGAATAAAAAGGAAGAACTTTGCGATCACTCAAACTATGTACAGCGCTTTTGCGTTCTCTTTTACTTTCCTTGTACTGTTCTGGAACACTTGTGTTTTTGTGCTGCTTTTCTGTGTTTGAGTGTTGGCCCAGCTCTCTCTTTCTGAGACACTGACCTTGGCCGAAATGGCTGGCTTTGGAAACTGACCATGGCCGAGATGATCCGCTTGCGCCGAGGTGGATTCATTATTTCGCTGACCTCGGCTATGAGAGCGTGAGTTCGGCATGGTCTTTGGGGGGTGTATAAACCCGGACTTTAGGAAACGGCCGAGTGTCCGAACTCCAGACCATTTCCAGGGCGGTAAACCCTCGTAGAGGGGTAAAAACCCAGAGTTTAGGAATCGGTCGAGTGTCCGAACTCGAGGCCTTTTCCAGGGCTGTTGACCCTTGTAGAGTGGGATAAATCCCTGAGTTTAGGAATTCGGCCGAGTGTTCGAACTCGAGGCCTCCTTCCAGGGCTACGAACCCTTGTAGAGTGGGATAAATCCCTGAGTTTAGGAATTCGGCCGAGTATTCGAACTCGAGGACTCCTTCCAGGGCTACGAACCCTTATAGAGTGGGATAAATCCCTTAGTTTAGGAATTCGGCCGAGTATTCGAACTCGAGGCCTCCTTCCAGGGCTACGAACCCTTGTAGAGTGGGATAAATCCCTGAGTTTAGGAATTCGGCCGAGTATTCGAACTCGAGGCCTCCTTCCAGGGCTACGAACCCTTGTAGAGTGGGATAAATCCCTGAGTTTAGGAATTCGGCCGAGTGTTCGAACTCGAGGCCTCCTTCCAGGGCTACGAACCCATGTAGAGTGGGATAAATCCCTGAGTTTAGGAATTCGGCCGAGTATTCGAACTCGAGGCCTCCTTCCAGGGCTACGAACCCTTGTAGAGTGGGATAAATCCCTGAGTTTAGGAATTCGGCCGAGTGTTCGAACTCGAAGCCTCCTTCCAGGGCTACGAACCCATGTAGAGTGGGATAAATCCCTGAGTTTAGGAATTCGGCCGAGTATTCGAACTCGAGGCCTCCTTCCAGGGCTACGAACCCCTGTAGAGTGGGATAAATCCCTGAGTTTAGGAATTCGGCCGAGTGTTCGAACTCGAGGCCTCCTTCCAGGGCTACGAACCCTTGTAGAGTGGGATAAATCCCTGAGTTTAGGAATTCGGCCGAGTGTTCGAGCTCGAGGCCTCCTTCCAGGGCTACGAACCCTTGTAGTTGCCAGAGTCAGCGAAAGACGATAGATTAAAGACAAGGCGAAAAGCTGCTTTCATTGATTCGGGATTCATTACATCTTTAGAAATAGAATTTCTTTAGGTGGGATGCATTCCACGGTCTCGGCAGCGGCTTGCCTTCTAAGTCTTCGAGCTTGTAGGCTGATTTCCCTGCTAGTGAGACCACCCTGAATGGGCCATGCCAGTTCGGAGCCAGCTTCCATTCGTTTGGTTCTTTGTCAGCTGGCAGGGCCTTCTTTAGAACTAGCTCTCCCACGGAGAATCTTCTTTCTCTGACGTTTTGATTGTATGCCCTGGCTAACCGCTGCTGATAGTCGGTCAGTCGCAGGGCTGCTGCTTCTCGTCGCTCGTCTGCCAGCTCCAGCTCCATCGCCAGGTTTGTGTCGTTTCGGCCTTGGTCGACCAGCTCTGTCCTCAGGGTGGGAAGGCCGATCTCTAAAGGAATGACCGCCTCCATCCCGTAGGCCAGAGAGAAAGGTATTGTCGAGGTGGATCTCCTTGGAGTCGTTCTGTATGCCCATAGCACGCTCGGAAGTTCATCTGTCCATCTTCCCTTTGCCTTGTCCAGTCGCTTCTTCAGACCGTCCAGGATCACTTTGTTAGAGATTTCTGCCTGGCCATTACTCTGTGGATATGCCGGAGTGGAGTAATGGTTCCTGATACCGTGCTCTTGGCAGAAGTCTTTGAAGGATTTGGAGTCGAACTGTGTCCCGTTGTCCGAAATCAGAGTCCGGGGGATGCCGAACCTCGTTAGGATGTTTTTCCAAACGAAGTTCCTGGAGTCCCTGTCCGTGATTGAGGACAACGGTTCAGCTTCTATCCACTTTGTGAAGTAGTCTGTGGCGACTATCAGCCATCTCTTGTTTCCTGGAGCTCGGTGAAGAGGTCCCACAATGTCCAGGCCCCATTGAGCGAAGGGCCACGGGCTAGTGAGGGGACTCAGATCTTGTGCTGGCTGGTGGAGAGAGTGGGAGAACTTCTGGCACTTCTCGCACTTCCTGGCGTACACCTGCGTGTCCCTCTGCATGTAGGGCCACTAGTAACCCTGGCTTATTGCTCTGTAAGCCAGTGATCGGCCTCCTATGTGACTGCCGCAGATTCCTTCGTGGATCTCATACAGGAAGTCGTCCACTTTGCTCGGATGGACGCACTGGAGGTATGGACCTATGAAGGATTTCCTGTAGAGTTTGCCTTCGGGAGAGAGCCAGAATCGAGCTGCCTTGAGTCTGATCCGGTGAGCTTCAGCCTTGTCCTCAGGGAGCCGGTCATCCTTCAAGTAGGCGACGATTGGATCCATCCAGCTTGGGCCGAGATCAGCACAGAGGACGAGCCGAGATGAATGGAGTTCTAAGCTTGACCTTGACACTGACCCGACCTCGACGGTCCTTTTCTTCCCTGCTTCGACGGCGGAGGCCAGGTTTGCAAGCGCATCTGCATGCGTGTTGGTATCTCGGGATATTTGCCTGACCTCGGCTTTCTGGAAATGAGACAGTAGTTTCTTCGCAAGGGCTAAGTAGGCCGCCATCCTGTCGTCCCTGGCCTGGTAGTCTCCGGCGAGCTGGCTCGTTACCAGTTGGGAATCGCTGAAGATCACCAGGTGTCGGGCTCCGAGGATTTGGGCGCTATTTAACCCTGCTATCAGCGCTTCATATTCTGCCTCATTGTTTGTCGCTTTGAAGTCGAGGGTAAAAGCCTGCTCTATGACCAGGCCCTCTGGCGACTGGAGGACTATGCCGGCACCAGCTCTCTTGGAGGTGGATGACCCGTCGACAAAGATCTTCCATGCCAAGGTGGGAGGCTGCTCGACCTCTGTGTCCCCCAGTGCCGTTCCGGGCTGGGTCGGAGCCGAATTGGGCGAGACGAACTCAACGATGAAGTCTGCCAGAATTTGGGCTTTGATTGCAGTTCGGGGGCGGTACTGTATATCATACTGCCCCAGTTCAACTGCCCACTTTGATATTCGCCCTGAAAAGTCAGCCTTTTTGAACACTGAACGGAGTGGGTGCTCCGTAATCACCACAATGGTGTGGATTGGAAATAATGGGAGAGCTTGCGAGAGGCGCTGACGAGGGCCAGCGCAAGCTTCTCCAATAGAAGGTATCTGGTCTCGGCATCAAGCAGGGTCTTGCTCGTATAATAAATTGGTTTTTGAATTCCCTCGTCCTCCCTGATGAGGACGGAGCTCACTGCGTGATCCGAGACCGCAAGATACAAATAAAGAATCTCCCCCAAGGTTAGGGTGGAGAGTAAGGGGGGTGACATTAGATAGGTTTTGAGCGCGGCTAATGCCTGGTCGCACTCGGGGGTCCACTGGAATTTCAAGTTTTTCTTTAGAAGCTGAAAGAAAGGCCTGCACTTATCTGATGACCGGCTGATGAAGCGGTTGAGTGCTGCAGCCATCCTTGTGAGCTTCTGAACTTCCTTCGTGGTAGAGGGGCTCTGAATGCTCTGGATCGCGGTGATCTGGTCCGGATTAGCCTTTATCCCCCTCCGCATTACCAAGCTGCCGAGGAACTTGCCAGAGGCTACGCCGAAGGCGCACTTGGAAGCGTTTAGCTTAAGCTTGTATGCGCGAAGGATGTTGAAGACTTGGCCGAGATCCGCCAGATGGTCGCCGGAGTGCACTGATTTTACGACCATGTCGTCGATGTACACCTCTACCGTTCGGCCGAGCTGAGCATGGAACATTTTTGTGACGAGGCGCTGATAGGTCGCCCCCGCGTTCTTTAGCCCGAAGGGCATCACCTTAAGCAGTAAGTGCCGCGGGGGGTTATGAATGACATTTTCTCCTCGTCAGGCTCGTAGAGCGGGATCTGGTGGTAGCCTCTGTAGGCGTCGAGGAAGCTCATTCGGTCGTGACCGGCGGTGGCGTCGATCAGTTGGTCAATCTTTGGAAGGGGGAAACTTATCTTTAGGGCAGGCCCTGTTCAAGTCCGTGAAGTCCACGCATACCCTCCACTTACCAGTTTTCTTCTTGACCACTACCGTGTTGGCCAGCCATACCGGGTACTGGACTTCCCGGATGGCTCCTGCCTTTAGCAGGTTGTCGATCTCTTCGACGACCGCATCTGTCTGCTGCAGCCCTGTCCTACGGGCCCTCTGCACTACCGGCTTGTGGTCGGGGTCTACATTCAGCTTGCGGCACATGACCTCAGAGTCGACCCCAGGCATTTCGCTTGGGCTCCAAGTGAAGACGTCGACGTTCTGCATCAGGAACCGTGAGAGTTCGGCCCTTTCTTCGTCTGGTAGCTGGGTGCCAACCAGGAAGAACCTGTCTGGGTCTGCCGGGCTCAGCCTGACCTCGGCCAGGTCTTCGATGCTCTTCTTCTCGGGATCACGGCCGATTTCATCTAGGCCTTTTTCGAACTCAGGCGAGGTTGACGCGCTCTGGCTCCTTCACTGCTGGGACTGCGGCCAGCACGCACTGCCTGGCTTGCTGCTGATCTCCCTCCACTGTAACCACTTCCAACTTGCCCTCCTTGTTCTCAAGGACGAACTTCAGCTTCTGGTGGAGGGAAGAAGGGACTGCTTCTAACTTGTGGAGCCACGTTCTGCCCAAAATGATGTTGTAGGGAGAAGGGGCATCCACGACCAGGAAGTCGGCCGACACG
The DNA here is from genome assembly GCA_012931725.1 of Litsea cubeba. Taxonomy (NCBI): domain Eukaryota; kingdom Viridiplantae; phylum Streptophyta; class Magnoliopsida; order Laurales; family Lauraceae; genus Litsea; species Litsea cubeba. Next base: position 34,842,314 of record CM022955.1, on the reverse strand, counting down.
GAAGCTCCGCCGACCCGGGTTTCTAGGGTGATCCTACCCTTGGGGTAGACTGGCGTGGCGGACAACCCTAGTAGGGGTGCACGGACCTCCGTGAGGTCTGCTTCCGATAGGTTCATCTTCTTGAAGCAGTCGTAGTAGAGGACCTCGGAGGAGCTGCCGGAGTCGACGAGGATCCTCTTCACTGTGAAGTCTCTCAGCTTCATTGTGAGGAGCAGGGGGTCGTTGTGAGGGAGCTGGATTCCCTCTAGGTCTCTGTCTGAGAACGAGATGGCGGGTCGGTCGCGACGGGCTCTCTTGGATGCCGGAGCGAGCTCGGCTTTCATCACTTCCTTCCCGTGCGAAGCCCGCCTGGCTTCGGCGCGGGCCTGGGAGCTGCCCCGAGACGAGGGAGCGGGGGCTGAGGACGCCAGATGGATCACGTTGATGATCTTCTCTGAATCCTCACTGTCTGGATCCTGGGCTGCGCTCTGGTGAACTCGGCCCTCGCTGGCGCCGGCATCTCCTGCCTTGACGAACTCTGGAATGTGGCCCTCCTCGGCCAGCTTCTCCAGGTACCACTGCAAAGACTTGCAGTCCTCGGTCCTGTGCCCGTTACCCCTGTGGAAGGAGCAGTAAAGCTTGCTCTGGCTACCGGAGGTGGGCTCGTGCTTCAAGGGTAGAGGCCACTTGAAGAACGGCTTGGTCTTTATCTTGGCCAGGATGCGGTATGTCGGCTCCTTGAAGACGACGTTGACGCTCTGACTGGCGCTGGAGGGAGGTCTGGGCTTCCAGGCGCCCCCAGACCTGGACGACGCAGGCTTCGCCGAATTGGAGACCCAGGCCTGCTTGGGCTCCTGCTTCTGGAAGGGCCTCCCGCCTCTCTGCCGAGGCTGGCCGCTCTTCTGCTCGGGCTCCGGACGCCCGTCCTCTTCCCGGGCTCGGATCTCATCTTCCTCCCGGGCGACGAAGCGCTTTACCCGGGACATCAACGCTGGCATGGACTCTGGCGGGTCCCCGACCAAGTCCTTCCGAAGGTCGTGACCGGGGATCAGGGCATGTTGGAAGGCGTAGATGGCTATCTCCTCCCTGGTGCCCTCGATCTGGCTGTAGACCGCCCAGAATCGTTGGGCGAACTTGGCGAGGGTCTCGCCCTGTTTCATTCTCAGGGCGAGGAGGTCCCCTTCTTTCTTGGGGATGACGGTGTAAGCTTGGATCTTCTTTAAGAAGGAGAGCTGGAGCTCCTTCCAACTGGAAACTGACTTCTCTGGGAGAGAACAGAACCATTTCAGGGGGAGGTCACCCAAACTGGAGGAGAAGATTTTGCAGTTTAGGTGACCCTCATTCCCCCAGATGGACATCTTTTGGGAGAAGTGTCGAAGGTGAGCGGATGGGTCGGACAGTCCGTCATAAGGGACGAACCGTGGGACAGAGAACTTTTTGGGCAAGGGGGTACGCTCGATCTATTTTGTGAAGGGCGAGCCCCCCAGATCAGTGTGGCCACAGATCTGCTTCTGGTCCCGCACGTCCAGGTTGTGTTGAAGAGCTAGCCTGACGTGTTTGTCGAACCGCTCCTGCTCGTCGTCCTTCTCTGGAGTCTGGGCTCTTGGCTTTCCCTTGGAGTGGTTCGGGCTACGATGGCTATGAGTTCGGCCATCGCGGCTATGATGACTCCGGCTGTTGCTCGAGCCTTCAGTCACGAATCTGGCTCCGCTTATGGTCCAGATGGTTTCTGAGATCCTCGCGGGGAGGCTGGGCTGCCCTGCTGGGGGCGTCCCTCTTCTTCCCTTGAGGCTCAGAGACCTGCCTCAAGGAGGCGGTTTGCGCTGCCCTCAGCTGCTGCTGGAGCTCGCGAATCAGCTGCTCTTGCCTCTGGAGGAGAGCAGTTTGGGCTGCGACAACCCCTCCAGTGGCAGGGGGTTGAGCGTGGCGCGTCTCTCCTACGGCCACGGCTTTGTCCTTGCGAGGACGCTCATGCCGACGCTCATCGCGTCGGGGTGGCATGACTTCTTCTGCTGAGATCGAGGTCTCGAGTCCTTCTTGAAGGGGGACCTCGACAAAAAGCTGCGAGCGTAAGCGGCCCTCGCCTGCTGACGTGCCATGCACCGTGCGGGAGCGCCCTTGAGGAGGGACGTCCGTCGACGGTGGTGGCAGCTCGAGCGCTGCTCTCGAGGATTCTCCGCCTTTCCTTGCTTTCGGAGGCATGGCTTCTGAGAGATTGAGGTTGAGAAGGTTGGGAAGGTTGGGAAGGTTGGGATATTACCTTCCCTCAGACGGCGCCAATTGTAGGTGCAGAAAATAATGACCCACAATAACTGGGGAGCCTTAGAGGACTTATCCAACGATGGTGATGACTGGGTACCATCCGAAAGCCTGAAAGAGAAGAACACACGGTCAGAGGACCCTGGCCTGGGCGGCGCAAGGCTCTCCGATGCCAAAGTCAGTGAAGGAACTGGAACGATGGAAGGAGAGGAAGAAGAGAGGCAGAGTAACAGCTCTCAAGTGTGTATATTGCGTACCTTGCATGTGAAATGCAGTCCTTTTTATAGACGTTTCGAAAGATATCTTGGACGATATCTTGGCATGGGTCTCATGATTCGACTAGGAAGTCATGATCAGCCCACGTTGCAATTAATGCGGTCCAATCCAGCTCACTTTGCATTAAATGCGCGTCGGATCAGCCCACGTCGCATTTAATGCGCGTCTTGTTGGGCCAGATCGTATTAGACGCCTTTGGCGGCAGGGGTACCATCGGATCTGCCCTCGGGCCCTGTCCTGATGTGGCCTCAGCCGCTGGATGCCGCCATGTCAGTGATCTGGCGAAGATTGTGAGCGGCTGGATGTCGCATCTGTCTCGCTAGCTCGCGCCCCTACTCCTCCACGTGCTTGATGACGTAGGAGGGGATGAGGGCGCAAGTGGAGGTTCTTTCTTACTTCGGCTCCCGTCCCGGCTCTTTCAGCCGAGGTGGAGCTCTCTGCCGAGATGGGCACACGAGGTGGCCGAGCTCGGCGCTAGTGGCCCGGAGCTGCCTGACTTCGGCCGGACCTCCTGTCCTGGCAGCCGGGGTGAGCCTGGCGCCACGTGGATGGCACGCGGATGGCACGTGAGAGTGCTTAGCCTCATCTGATGGCTGTGATTAGCGTAATCCTATAGCTCTTGAAATCTCCCCACACAGTAGGGATGTATTTCATCCATGGATTCTCATTTTTATGACCCAGTTCCAAACCGTTCCTTCAATTTTGAGTTTTGGAAGTTTTTGTATAGGATTTGGGTGTTTTGGTGTTTGGACTGAACCATACTGTTTTGAGTGAGTTCAGAGGTTGTTTGGGATCATAGGAGACCAAGGCAAGTGATCAATTTAAATTTCATAGCTTGTACGCAAGGATTTTTTATGATTCCCATTTATACTCAATGTTTTTCTTAGAAAACCAAGTTAAAGCTCATGTTTCTTTTGTTAATTTTGTTCATTATTTTTATAAGTGCAGAAAACTATGACTCACAATAATAGGAGTGCCTGATAGGACTTATCCAAGTAGAAGAAGATG
>CM022955.1:34755272-34835346 GCA_012931725.1 Litsea cubeba | reverse complement strand
TGAACCTTTCCAAAATAAAGGTACGCCTCAACTATCCTTATACAGTTCTGTGGCACAAGCTATTATGAAGAAAATGGGCTATGACGCTCAAAACCCAGTCGGTTTGGGAGAAAGACGCGGTATTCTCACGCCATTGGGGCCCGTCTTGACCAAAAGCCAGCTGGAAGATTGGAGACTCTACGGCTATGTAGAAAAGTCTCACACGGGTTAGGGTATGATCCTGACACTCCCTTGAGACAGTTGACACAAAGGCTTAAAGTCAATATACTGACCAAGCCTCAACATCTCAAGTCCATGAAGACATCGATCTCCCTGGATATCTCTTTGATGAGTCACCTGACAAAGATCCAGGAAGCTCATCCAATTGGCACGATTTCTCCGAAAATGAAGAGGAGTTGTCCGATGGCACAGACGTGTGGACTTCTGACCCAGAAGAACCCTCATCTCCAAAAGAAGTAGCCTACTTCGACTCGGTTTCAACAGGCGATTGGGATCATCTCATAACAGCCTTGGGAAAATTACCGATCAAGAAGACCGTGGAAAGGAACAAAACCTTGGTCTGGAAATGCCCTTGAAACCCCAGAAGGTTTCGTTGAGCTGGAAGCCTCCGAAAATATTGTGGAGGAACCACCTTCGAACCTTCCAACAGAAGATCCTGTTCAAAAGATAGACTTTGGGAACACCAGATAACCACGTCCTGTATTCATAAGCAAGAATATAAAGGATGATGAGTTACCCGAGTATATCGCTTTTTCTTCGTGAGTTCGTTGATTGCTTTGCATGGTCTTACGCTGAAATGCCAGGCTTAGACCCCAAAATAGCAGTTCACAAACTCAATCTTCAAGAAGACATCAAGCCTGTCAAGCAAGGCCAAAGAAGATTCCGTCCAGATGTGATGGATAAAATTGAACAAGAAGTTCAAAAACTCAAAAGCGTCGGCTTCATCCGTGAGGAACAACATCCTGAATGGTTGGCCAACATTGTCCCCGTGACAAAGAAAAATGGGCAGATCAGGGTCTGTATTGATTATAGAGACCTGAATGGCGCATGCCCAAAAGATGAATTTCCGCTCCCCATACCAGAGGTAATGATTGATAATACCTGTGGATTCGAGCGAATGACATTCATGGATGGTTTCTCTGGCTACAATCAGATAAAGATGCATCCTGAGGATGAAAAACATACATCCTTTCGAACCCCATTTGGCGTGTATTGCTACACTGTCATGCCATTTGGTCTGAAGAATGCTGGTGCCACATATCAGAGGGCTATGATGAAAATATTCCAAGATATGCAGCACAAGACGGTTGAATGTTACGTTGATGACCTCGCCGTCAAAAGCAAAAGAAAAGAAGATCATCTCGAAAACCTTCGAGAAGTCTTCCTCCGGCTTCGCAAACACAAACTGCGAATGAATCCATTGAAATGCTTCTTCGGCGTCTCGTCGGGTAAGTTCCTCGGATTCTTAGTTCGGAAAGCTGGAATAGAGCTTGACCCCATAAAAGTCAAAGCCATTCTAGAAATGCCCTCTCCAAGAACCTTGAGAGAACTCAAAGGGCTTCAAGGGAGATTGGCCTACATCAGACGGTTCATCTCCAATCTTTCGGGGAAATGCCGTCCATTCTCCCGGTTGATGAAAAAAAGGTGTAAACTTTGTCTGGGATGCTGACTGTGAAGCTGCTTTCCAAGACATCAAGTCATACCTGACAAAACCTCCAGTGTTAGCTGCTCCTACCACTGGAAAACCATTCATCTTGTACACAAGAGCCCTTGATCACTCTCTGGGAGCTCTGCTTGCGCAAGAAAATGATCAAAGAAAAGAAGCTGCTCTATATTACCTCAGCCGCATGCTAGTAGGTGCAGAGCATCGCTACTCTCCAGTCGAAAAAGAATGCCTTGCAGTGATGTTCGCCGTACAAAAGCTGCGTCACTACTTGCTTTCCAACACAGTCTACCTAGTCTCGAGGGTCAACCTCTTGAAGGTCCTTGTCACAAAGGCAGGTTCTCTCAATGCTCGACTGGCAAAATGGTCCATCCTTCTGTCACAATTTGATATTAGGTATGTACCACAAAAAGCAATCAAAGGGCAAGCTCTAGCAGACTTCCTCGCAGAGCATCCATTGCCTAAAGATTCTCCACTCAGAGATGATCTCCCAGACGAACCAGTCTACAATGTGGAGACTTTCTCACAAAGTGCCTCCTGGGACATGTACTTTGACGGTGCAACCAGGACAAATGAAAAAAGACAGCTGATCTCGGGAGTTGGCATCCTCTTCGTTAGCCCCGACAAATACATGATTCCACATGCTTTCTCGCTACTGGAACCATGCACAAACAATGCAGCTGAATATCAAGCTCTGATCTTAGGATTGGAACTCGCCATCGAATCCGGTATCACCATGCTGGAAGTCTTTGGAGACTCTCAACTGATCGTCAACCAGATGAATCAGAAATTTGAAGTCAGGAAGCCAGATTTGTTGCCCTACTACAACAAGGCACAATCACTTCTGCAAAAGTTTGACATCTGTCACATCACCCACATTCGTAGAGGTGAAAACATACGTGCAGATGCCCTAGCCGGACTTGCCGCATCCATGGCAATCCAGGAAGGGGAAAACATGCAAATCACAGTGTGTGAAAGGAGAATCCTTCCTCCTCTTAACACACACCAAGCAGTTGCTGAATGCCACCAAGTGGTCGGAAGTCGGATTTCAATCCTTCAAACTTCAATTGGCGACTGGAGGGATCCGTTCATTGATTACATTATGTTCGGAATCCTACCTGAAGATCCAAAAGAACGGGTAAGCATCCAAAGGCGAACCCCAAGCTTCCATTTGGATATTCCTTCAAAAATCCTTTACAGGAAATCCTTCAACGGAGTACTTCTACGCTGCTTGTCACAACAAGAGGCTAAAGAAACACTCAAAGAAGTTCATGCTGGTCTTTGTGGAGCTCATCAGGCTGGACCTAAGCTCTATGATCAGATAAAAAGGTTAGGATATTACTGGCCTACCATGGTAGCTGACGCAATGCAATTTGCTAAGCGCTGCCAACAATGCCAAGTTCATGGAGATTACATTCACATGCCTCCAGAATGGCTACATCCTACAGCGATCTCATGGCCTTTCGAAGCCTGGGGTATGGACATCATAGGTCCTATTTCTCCCCCTTCAAGCAAAGGTCATCGCTTCATCTTCGCCGCTACGGATTATTTCTCCAAGTGGTCAGAAGCATTTGCGTTTAACGAAATGAAGACCTCATCAGTCCTTCACTTCCTACGCACCAACATCATTTGTCGTTTCGGCATACCCAAAAGATTCGTCCATGATAACGGACCACAGTTCCGGGATCATCGATTCTACAGGTTCTGCGACAAATACAAAATTCAAAGCTGTCCTTCGACTCCATACAATCCGGCAGCAAACGGGTTAGCAGAAGCTTTCAACAAGACACTCTGCAAAATCCTCAAAAAAATGGTCTCTAATCACAAAAGAGACTGGAGCGACAAAATGTCTGAAGCTTTGTGGGCCTATCGAACCACCGTTCGAGGACCAACCCATAGCACACCATTCTCCTTGGTCTATGGATGCGAAGCTGTCGTGCCCTTGGAAGTACAAATTCCTTCCTTGAGGGTATCCTTGCAAAATGACATGACTCAAGAAAGCAATGTCAAATTGCGACTCCATGAGCTGGACAATCTCGATGAGAGACGGCTCGAAGCTCAACAAAGCATTGAACTTTACCAAGCACGTATGGCAGGATCTTTCGATAAAAAGGTCAGGCAACGCGCCTACAAAAAGAATGACTTGGTTCTTGCGGTAAAAAGACCAATGGTCTTCGCTCACAAGTCCAAAGGCAAATTTGAGCCAAAATGGGAGGGACCCTACGTCATCGACAAAGTTTTCTCCAATGGCGCATACGCACTCCTAAACATGGAAGGTGACAGATGTATGCTGCCCATCAATGGCAAGTTCTTAAAGCGGTACTACCCTTGAAGACTTACCCAACTGGGTAAGAGCAATGCCTGTATGGCCAAAACCGGTTTCCAGGTACACGCTCGCTAAACCCACCCTTTTTTAGAATTTTCATATCAAATGTTGAAATTTCTAGAAATCTAAAACAATGCTTACTTTCATCGTTTCATTGTTCAAAAAAATATATATATATCCAAGTTTAGGAACCTTTCCCTAACTTGACCAAAATTTTCAACCTTTGAACCCAAAATTCATGGTTTGAAACAAAATCCGGATTCAGGGATTTCCACCCTAGTCCACCCTGCCTTTTACCGCCAAAATGGTTTTAGGTCAAAATTTATGACCCTCGTGTCTTTAAACAAAAAAAATGGTTTTTCAAAAACCCGCGAGGAAGCGACGCTTAGTCGATACTCGCACAAATCGGAAGCAAGCGAACCACGTTCGACACTTCCAAAATCGCAGGGAAGCGACATTTCGTCGATACTTGCAAAATCCAAAACTGTGGAGATGCAACATTTCAGTTGATATCCACAACCCAAATTTCAAAGGTTCAAAAAAAAAGAAACCTAAAAAAAAAAAAACTATGGAGACGCAACATTTCAGTTGATATCCATAACCCAAAGGTTCGAGAAAACCACAAATTTCAAAAATCGTGGGGAAACGACATCAAGTCAGTACCCGCAAAACCAAAATTTTTGAAAAGCAAGGATGCGACATTCCATCGATACTTGCACCCAAATCCGCGAGGATGCGACATTCCATCGATACTCGCAACCGAATGAGCAAGGATGCGACATTCCATCGATACTTGCAAGAACATTCAGCAGGGAGGCGACTTTTAGTCGATACTTGCATTTTTTGAAAACCAAACCGGCTATAAATGCCATCAAAACAGGCTATAAATGCCACAAACCGGCTATAAATGCCACAAAACCGGCTATCAATGCCACACAAACAAAAAACTTGGATTTCAAAAAACCCGGCTATCAATGCCACAAAAAAAAAAAAAAAAAACGGCTATCAATGCCACCAAAACAAAACAGGCTATCAATGCCACAAACCGGCTATCAATGCCACCAAAACTGGCTATAGATGCCACAAAAAAAAACTCGGCTATCAACGCCACAAGAAAAGCTGGCTCTCATGCCAAAATTGGCTTCCATGCCACAAACAAAAAACCTGGCTTTCATGCCAAAACAATCATTTGACAAAAGATTTTCACAAAATGACAACCTTTTGATCAAATCCCATTTAGCAATTACTTTTATCACAAAAAGATTCAAGTGAGCGTAGGGATAACAAAAAAAAGAAAAGCATCCCATTTAGCAATTACTTTTATCACAAAAAGATTAAAGTGAGCGTAGGGATAACAAAAAAAAAGAAAGTGTTCACAAGCACTACAAAAAAAAAATAACAAAAAAAGAGTACCAAAAAAAATACATGTGGTACCAAAAAAAAAAGAGTGTTCACAAGCACTATAAAAAATAAGTACCAAAAAAAAAATACAAGTGGTACCAAAAAAAAAAAAGAAAAGAAAGAAGGATGGTTTCTGTATACAGGAGCTCAATCAAAAATGGTCTCCAGCCAAGAGTTCAGCTCCCCAAGCAAACTTTTAGCCTCAGCCGTCAAGGATTCCAAGGCACGCTTCTTCAGGAACTTGCCATGAGATGCTGGAGTGGGCTGTACCCCTTCTCTCACACCAGGAAGCTTACCTCGAGCAGTTTGCCATTGTTCATCCTCATCAGACTTCCTTTTGAGAACCCGTTCGGCATCTGCAACCTGGTGAATCAGGGCACTCTCCCTGTCACGAGCCTCTATTATGGCAGTCCACTTGGCAGCGACTTGTGCCTGCAAATGCTCAAGACGTTTCCTGGCCTCATCGACCTCCCTGTCAAGGATGTTGAGGTCATGTGTCAGCCTGATGATGGCTATCTCTTCTAAGTTCCTCTTTCGGACTGCCAGCTTCCTGCTTTCTGTAGCCTCATCCAGGTCAGACTTAGCCTTATCAGCAGGGTCCAGGAACATCTCCTTGAAGAACTGGTCATCAGCCAAACTCACGGTCTCAAACCACTTGTCACCCAGTGCAATGATCCTATCAACGATCGCCCTGGCACCTGTGACATCCAGACCAGCCTCTTCAGCATCACTGAGAATCTCCTGCACATGCTGGATCATGCCAAATCCGACTTCCAAGTGCCCAGAAAGGAGAGTCTCAATCCAAGAGCTCACAACTCGCACCACCACCTTCTTCGCAAAAAGAAGAGATGGCCCAGCTGAGGATTCGCCCAACTCCGTTGGTCGGCTACTCATGTCATCATCTGTTGAAAGAGTAACAAAAGAACTCTTTCCAGCTGAAGCTGCTCCTGCTCGGGAAGGAATCTCAGCGCGAGGAATCTCCTCAATATTGTCAGAGCTGGTCCCAGGAATCTCTACCTCTGGATCAACCTCTGGCATCTCTTGCTCTGGAAGCGACGGATCCTCCTCTGCCACTTCAAAACCTGCAAAGGAAACACAAAAAGGTATGAATATGACCCTGTTTGAAAATCATTATCAGAGTTATAACTACAAAATACCTTCTTCGACGACTGGCGGAACACTTTCTTCCTCCATGAACTCATCGAAAGCATCATCAACATTTGCGTCCATCGATGGTTCAAAGTCATCAGAACCCTGTGGCAAGTCAGCTGGCAACAAAAATGTGTTAGCAAGCCAAGTCACAAACAAAAAAAAAAAAAAAGAAGAGCAAAAGAAGTCGTACCAATTGGAGATTCTGGATCTACTCCAGAGTCCCTCGGTTCTTCTTCAGGTGCCTCAATAGGATCCATCACCACCTCATCGGTTGGGACCTCAGGCATCACCAAGTCTTCCTCTGCTAAAAAAAAAAAAGAAAGCAGAAACAAGAAGCAAATCATAACATGGAAAAATCCCATGAAAAGAAATGGAAAGAGAAAAAGGAAGAATCATACCTTCACCGACGGTCTCTTCTTCTCGGCTTCTCTTCTCTGGAGGCTCGTCAGCATCCACTGGCACATCCTCATTGATAGTAAGAGGAACTTCCAAGTTAGGAGAGTCCTCATGCTGCCCCTTGCTACTATGATGACTCCTCCTCCTCTTACTCCTGCGGGCTCGCTTCTTAGAGGAACCTGCCCCGCCGTCAGAGTCAGGTTTCCCACTCGACTCATCACTGGATGGTCTGCTCTTGCCAGTAGACTCCACGGAAGCTTGCCTCTGTGCCGCTTGCATCCAAGCGCCAAGTTCGGCTTCCTCCTGTTCTAGCTGCTCCAAAGCCTCGTCAGGTATTTCTCGAACAGCTTCAGAACCGATGACGCCCTGGTCACCGAGAAAGCCTATCTTGTGCTTCTCTCCAGAAAGGAAGGCCCAAACTTCCTCTCGCCGGATGCCATCCGACTTTCCAAGGCCCTTTCCAGATGCCAGCTTCACATCAAGCTCCTTCCTGGAAAGTCCCCGATATGCCGAGAAGCTCTCCGCGAACCACTTCGCAAAGCCGGCAGTACGGGAAGTCAGCAACACAGGATAAGAAATCATGGCTGTAGTGTCTTCAGCACTATAGAAAGCCCATGCATTTCTCCCGTCCTGTAAGCCTCCAAAGCGCTTCACCATGCTTGAAGGCGCTCCAACAACGCCTTGAGAAAAGCCCAGCTGCAAAGCAAAGCGAGAGGGTACATACGGCTGGATGTCGACGAAAAGATGTCTGCGGTACACCATCGTGCCGACACGTATGCTAAAAAGCCACTCTCTCTCTGCATTTGTCAAGGAATAATGCCTTCCCGACCCCGCCCTGGTAGAATCTCGGGAGGCACCAAAATCAAAAGCCTTCTTCCGCAACTCCGGAGAAAGCTTTACTGAAGATTGCCCCATCTCGACGTCCCTGAACCGTCGGATCCTCATACGGGCAAACAAAAGTGATTCGGACACGGCTTTGCCCTTAGCCAGTCGAATCATCAGAGGATCATCATCCTGTGCAGCACCCAGCCGATGGAAGCCAGGACAGTGGTATACATACCACGAATAAAAGATATGGGCTGAAAATACCCTATTCATGGGAAGCCCAAGCCGAACCAAAAAAGCAGCAGCCTGCAGTTCGGTACACAGGTAGGAGTAAAGAGCTGGCACCAAAGCAAGCTGCTCTCCAAACGCCATCTGACAAGCCGGGAAAATACAATGCGGCCTGATGTGCGTTCCATCTCCTCCAGCAAATACAGCCTCACCAAGCCAATAAGTGAGGTAAACAGCGAGATCTCTCCGCAGTGCAATGTCAGGACATATGGCGTTTGTACTTGCACAGAAATCTCTCAACTCTTCTTGCATGGCCAAGATCTTCTTTGAACTTGGATCCTGAGCTCCGGCTTCCTGGGTCATGCTATCAGAAGGCTCCCTACTATCAAAAAAGTTGGGGAATGAAGAGCAAAAACTCTTCCAACTGCTGGATCTAACTTTCGAACCCCCCTTCTCCTTCAAAAAATCATAGAAGGCGACGAGCTGAAAGTATAGAAGCCTGAACTCCTCAGACTGCCCCTCGAGGACGCTGTCAATCGGCATAAACTCCTCATAGAGTTTGCCGAGGATGGGCAATCCGGTAATAGCGCTCAGCTCCTTCAAAGAAAAACCAATCTCACCATTCGTCACAACGAAGGTATTGGTTTGTGGGAGAAATGACTCCAGCATAGCCATGAAGGCCTCGTCGGAAAAGATCACGGTCTCCCTAAAGGCACGGACCGCGTCAAAAATCCCGGCTTCCTTCAAAACGGCGCCACCAATCAGCAGGACGCGATCAGTCCACGACTTCCACTCGGAGTCAGCATTGAAACGACCTCGAAGTCGAAAAGGCTTGATCCAATTGCTGCCGTCACCGCTGAAAATACCAAGGCCCATCGGTCTCAAATCGACCGACGGATAATCAGAGCCCTGGTAGCCGCTGGATGGCATCAACAGGTCCATATCAACAGGCGACCTCTCCGTATATCCAGGAGAACCGCCAACAAAAACCCCGGTCTTGATTACATTTGTCCTTCTCACCCAACTTGGAGGATCTTCCCTCTTAGGGCACGTGGGGGCAAGGCTCAGAATCGAGACGGTGCGATCAAACATCGACCGGGTAGTAACAGTCTTCTTCTCACCATCTGCTGTGAAGGAAAACTGAAAAGATCTCCTCTGGTATGTAATGTCATCAGGGACTGCATCACCAAAGAAGAAGGTAGGCTTGGGCAAAATGCTCTGATCTTCCATCACCCATGGACGACTGCTTACCATGATCTTATAGAATTCCTCTCCCTTGAGAGTGATCAGTCGCTGCCTCATCTCATCTCTGTTGAGGGAGTCGCACTCTTCCAGATTTCTCTCAACATACTGGACCTTCTCGAAAGCCTGCTGAACGGCCGGATTAGAGGATCTAGAAGATCGACGAGGTACGCTTGTAGCAGGCTCTTTACCCTTGTTCGCTCTGGAGGAACCACCTGAAAAGGATGGAAAAGAAAAAGATCAAACATCAAAATGACAGAATCTCGCTAAAAAAAAAATCTGGCGAAATTTTGACATGATGACGGGGCAATTCCGAAGAAAAGGAACTATCCCGAAAGAAATAGAAAGCTTGAAGATGGGCTCAACATCGCTGCGAGCTCCGAAACTCCAAACTTTCGAAACCTAAAAGTCTCCGCAAAATCAGGAAGGGCTCAACATCACTGCGAGCTCCAAGTTCCCAAATTTGCAAAAACTTTCAGGTATGCTATCACATCATGCTACAAATTTAATTTACAAATTAAAGGCATGCATGAACATCTAGATTTGCGAAAAAAAAATGCATTATCATGATGAGCAAAAAAAAAAAAGAAAAGAAACTTTCTCTAAAAAAAAAGGGGAGGAGAAAGAAAACAAAAAAAAAAGAAACGAAACTCTCTCAAAAAAAAAGGGAGGGAAAGAAAAAAAAAGAAAAAAAAAAAAAAAAACGGGCTGGCCCACAGGCCACGTGGCCGTACGGCCAGATCCGTACGGATCTGTCCGTACGGCCCACACAAAAAAAAAACAAACATAAAAAAAAAAAAGAAAGAAAAGAAAGAAAAAAAAACACGTGTAAAAAAAAAGGGGGAAAACACGTGGAAAAGAAAAAAAAGAAAAGAAAAAGAAAGAAACAAAAAAAAGAAAGAAGAACTTTTTTTTCCTACAATGGAGTTTTCTTGAAAAAGAAGAACTTACTTGAAGCCATTGATGGAGAAGAAGAAGAAAACTCTTGAAGATCTTGAAGAAGAAAAGCTCTTGGTCTTGAAGCCCTCTTGAGATTATTGCAAAAGAAAGTAGTAAGAGCAAGAGATCCAACCTCCTCCTTGCTTTTATAGAGGAGAGCAAACCAAAGAAGGAAAGAAGAAAAAGGTAAGTGTTACTAATTAGTAACCTTACCAAAAGAAAGAGATTAGAAAGATTCTATCCCAAAATAAAGGGATCTTGAGAGATTTTCTCCCAAAAATCAATCTATGACGGATTCTTTCCCAAAAGAAAGATATCTTGAGATATCCTATCCCAAAATAAAGGGATCTTGAGAGATTTTCTCCCAAAAATCAATCTATGACGGATTCTTTCCCAAAAGAAAGATATCTTGAGATATTCTATCCCAAAAATAAAGGGATCATGAGAGATTCTCTCCAAGTAAAGATATTCTTGGATATTCTCTATCCAAATGAGATATTTTTGGATATTCTTTACAAAAATGACACCATATGAGATCTAAGCCATTTTAAAAGCTTAAGGTCCCATGGGTTAGCCCATATGAGCCAGGTTTGACCACCTAGGCACAAAAAAAAAAAAAAAAAAAAAAAAAATTTTGGGCTTTTAGTCAAAGAGAAATCCCTCTTACCAAGAGCATACAAAAATGGTTCCATGCCTCTTTTGAGTTGATTGGACCATACAAAAGAAAATTCCAAGCCCCATGAGCTTCCAAAAATCAAACCATCCAGCCTCATCTACCAAATTGAGCCAAATTCTTGAAATTGACATTCCATCAAACCAAATCCTGGTCCCCTAACTTGCCACATACAGCCTGTTAGGTCACAAGACCAAAACCAAAAACCAAAACCTGATCCCCTAACTTGCCACATACAGCCTGTTAGGTCATAAGATCAAAACCAAAATTGATCCCCCAACATTCCACATACAGCTTGTTGGGTCACACGATCAAAACCAAACCCGACCCCCTAACCTGCCACATATAGCCTGTTAGGTCACAAGGTCAAAACCCAAATCCACATCCCTGATGTCATCTTCAAAACTTTGCCTCGAGATGGTACGTGATCCCTTTCACTACCATAAAATTCCCCTGGAAGCTCAAAAGGCTACAAATACCAAAAAGAAAGATTGCTCAAAGACTCTTGGTCAAGTCACAGGCTCTCCTTCAAAAAATCTCTTCGAGGCACATCGACTACAAAAGTTAAACAACTCGCCGCTGTACCTCGAGGGGGCATTTGTTGACACCAAAAATGTCACTTTGCCTTTTCAAGATCCAAAGAGCTACATGAAGTCGCAACCTGCCATAAATAGGCAATGCTGCTTCCAAAAATCAAATCTTGTCAGAATCAAACAAAAACTGCAAGATTCTTCCAGACAGCCAAAAGAGGAGTACACAAGAAGTTTCGGGCCATTTCAAAATCATTTGGCCTAACTTCGCTTCTCCGACAGCCGAAAAGGAGCTCTTGGCGACAAAAGCTCTCCGGGACCATGGTTTCCAAGACAGAACCTATGGATCATCTTAAAATGACTCCAATAGGTTCCCTGTCAAATTTCAAGTCAATCGGACATCGATTGACCACACATCAAACCGCGACATCTTCATCGCGACAAAAAGCAAGTCTACAGGTGATAGGACCCCAAACGGCTTCAAAACTCAAACAAAAGCCTATGGTTGGTCTTATTTATTGCTCAGGAGGCTTCACACCAAATTTCAGGTCATTCCGACATCGTTTGACCCAGTTTCAGCTTCTGACGGGAAATCGGCAACTCTGCGCGACAAAGTCTTCGGCTTTCTCAGGAAATTGGAAACTTTGCAAAATAAAATGCAAGGATTCTCATCAGGTTTCCTACAAAGAAATCAGGCCAATAAATGGTCAAAATGTCAAGGAAAAGTACAGAAGAAAAAAGAATCAGAAAAAAGCAAAAACGGACGCAAAACGGGACACGAAAGGGGGAAAACCCCCCAGGGTCGCAGACCCCTGCGACCCTGGGCCAGGGTCGCCGGCGACCTTGGACCCCGGGGTCGCCGGGAAAGCCCCGGAAACCCCGGTTTTCGCCGTTTTTTCGCGATTCGAAGGGCCCAGCCCCTGGTACTTTCCAAAATTCATGCTTTTGAGACACCAAGTCCTCTGACATCCGTCCAAAACACGGGTAAATCATCAAGAGTATCGAAGACAGTATTGATCGCCACCCGGTCAACCAAAAAAAGTGTGTTTTCCACCCGACCGATCGAGAAATCGACTAGGACAGATGGCACCGACCCGCTGTTGGCAACAAACACCTGAAATTACATGGTCATCTGATGTCGATCTACATGAAGATCCATCGATGATCATCGACAGAAGAATTCCAAAAGACGTGGCACGGCCCGCGACTCTTCAGCTGCTCGGCGACCACTTAATGCGATTAATTGACTAGCTTTATTACAGTCATTAATCCATTTCTTTGGACGGCCCAATCAGAAGCAAGCATTCGGGAGTTACAAGTCAAGAGATTCATGGCATTTAACCCATGAAACTCCTCCCATCATGGCGATTAAAGGCGATTAAATGCCCTCAATCTCCTCCGGCCAATCAGAAGCCAAGAAAAAGGAGTTACAAAATAAACAATTCAATTTTGTAACTCCTCCCATTATGCGGCTTAATGACAATAAAAGCCCATAAACCCACCTAAAAGGCTACCTAAAAGCCTATAAATAGGAGGGCTCTCCAAGAAGAAAAAACAACATCAGAGAGCATCAGAAAAATCAGAGAAAAAAGCACAAGCACACAGACAGAAATCCAGAGAAAGGAAAAAGAGAGAAAACTCTGCGGAAATTCTACACCGGTCACCGCAACAAGGTGACAAAAGTCCCTTGGGGGGTACCCCCCCCCAAGGTCCTTGCCTTCTCCTCCTGCCTCCAATGGCTTAGATATGGCTTTTCAGCCCGTCTACTCGGTTTTTTATTGGACATAGGACCTTCCTTTGGTCTTTGTCTTCTAAAAACCCGAGGTTATAGCCAAGCCAAGCGAATCAAATAGCATCCTCTGTTCTCATCTGCATGGATGATGGCGAAGCCCACATATGGCTTGCGACCGTCAATCTAAACGAGTCCCCCACAATCTCCTGAGAAGTTAGATCCTCCTTTTCTTGCTTTTCATTGTAGTTTGTATTTTTTTTAAAAGAGACAAAAAAATCACAACTCTTGTCTTTCATTATTGATAAGGATTGTAAAACGGCTATAAACGCCAAAATCGGCTATAAACGCCAAAAATCGGCTATAAACGCCAAAAGCGGCTATAAATGCCAAAAAAATCGCCTTTCACGGCAAATCAAGAAAAATGTCTCTTTTCTTAAATATATGTGCAATGGAAAACTTGAAAGAAGTTGATTTCCTTTTTACTTGCGAAGGTTGATCCCCGGATCACCACTTGCAATTCCAAGTAAAATAGAAAATCTGGCACACCCACAAAAAAAGAAATGTTGATGCACGCCCTTGCCCCCCGGTTACGAAAGGGTCAGAAACAAACGGACTCCCACGTCCGCCGACCTCGGTAGGAACCAAGCAGGAGCGCGGTCCATCAAGTACGGCTGCGAGGAGATCATCTCCTGCCTATGTGGCTGGGAGGTGATTATTCTCTGGCTGGGAGTTGGTCGTGCACTTGATCCTGCACGGTCCTGCGTCGGATCATGCTGCAAGGTTTTGTCTTGATCCTCCAAGGTCCTGTGTGGAGTCATACCGCAGGGTCTTCTGTGGGATATCAAGACCTCCGAGCAACGGGCCGGACCGAGAAGCCTTCGGGCTGAAAATCTCTAATTAGTGGATCAGGAGCCTGAGCTTGCTCCCAAACCAGAGGGTGTTGAAGAGCTCCTGACACTAAAGACCGGGCTGAAGAGTCAGTGAAGATCAGCATCTCCCAAAGTCTCCAAGCGAGGATCAGAGTTTCCAGGCTTCATTTCCTTTCTATTTTTAGAGGACTGCGAGCCTCCTTGCTGTATTCTGCTTCTTCTTTTCTGCAACTCTTGTAATGAAGAAATTACATTCAATAAAAAGAAAGAAGTTTCTGATGAGATGGAATGTTTGTTCTGCATCTTTGCATTCTTTTTTGCTTTTTTCTGTATTTTTGTGCTGCTTTTCTGCACTTTTGTGCTTGCACTGCTTTTTTCTTTCAAAGACTGTCATTGGCCGAGATGATCCCAGAGTCTCGAGGATCTCGGCTTGTGCGAGTCTGAGTCCGGAGTCGATCTCGGGGGGTGTATGAACCCAGAGTTTTAAGGAAGACTGGATATGTGAATCCGAAGTCAGTCCCAGGGTACATGAACCCAAGGGTTTTAGGAGCGACTGGATGTATAAATCCTAAGTCAGTCCATGGGCACGTGAACCCAAAATTTAGGGACGACTGGATGTATGAATCCGAAGCCTTCCCAAGGTGTATCAACCCATGGTTTTAGGAGCGACTGGATGTATAAATCCTAAGTCAGTCCATGGGCACGTGAACCCAAAATTTAGGGACGACTGGATGTATGAATCCGAAGCCTTCCCAAGGTGTATCAACCCAGGGTTTTAGGAGCGACTGAATGTATAAATCCTAAGTCGGTCTATGGGCGCGTGAACCCAGAATTTTAGGGAAGACTGGATGTATGAATCCGAAGTCAATCCCAGGGTGTATGAACCCGGAGCTGCCGAACTCAGATAAGAAGACACATATTGACGACAAGGCAAATGCTGCTTTCATTGATCATAGAACTTTCATTACATCTTAGAAATAGAACTTCTTCAAATGAGATGCGTTCCACGGTCTCGGCAACTGCCTGCCTTCCAAGTCTTCAAGTTTGTAGGAAGATCGTCCTGCCATTGAAACTACCCTGAACGGGCCATGCTAGTTTGGGGCCAGTTTGCCTTCATTTGGGTCTCTCTCAGCTGGCAGGGTCTTCTTCAGCACCAATTCTCCTACTAAGAAGCTTCTTTCTCTGACTTTTTCATTGGATCCTCTGGCTAGCCGTTGCTGATAGTCGGCCAGTCGTATGGCCGCTGCATCTCGGCGCTCGTCAGCTAGGTCCAGCTCCATTGCCAGGTTCATCTCGTTTCGGCCTTGGTCGACAAGTTCGGATTTTAGGGTAGGGAGGCCAATTTCGAAGGGAATGACCGCCTACATCCCATAGGCCAACGAGAAGGGTGTCGCCGAGGCGGATCGTCTTGGGGTCGTCCTGTATGCCCACAGCACGCTGGGAAGCTCTTCTACCCATCTCCCTTTCGCTTTGTCCAATCGCTTCTTCAGGCCGTCGAGCAGTACTTTGTTAGAGATTTTGGCCTGACCGTTGCTCTGCGGGTATGCCGGAGTGGAATAGTGATTCCTGATGCCATGCTCTTGACAGAAGTCCTTGAAGAATTTGGAGTCGAACTGAGTCCCATTGTCCGAAATCAGGGCCCTGGGGATGCCGAACCTCGTTATAATGTTTTTCCACACGAAGTTCTTGGAGTCCCTTTCGGTGATGGAGGACAGCGGCTCAACTTCTACCCACTTCGTGAAGTAGTCTGTAGCAATTATCAGCCATCTCTTGTTCCCTGGAGCTCGGTGAAGAGGTCCCACAATGTCCAGCCCCCATTGAGCGAAGGGCCATGGACTAGTGAGGGGACTCAGGTCTTGCGCTGGCTGGTGAAGAGAATGAGAGAACTTTTGACATTTTTCGCATTTTCTGGCATATACCTGTGCATCCTTCTGCATATACGGCCACCAATAACCTTGGCTTATTGCTCTGTATGCCAGTGACCGCCCTCCGATGTGACTACGGCAGATTCCTTCGTGGATCTCATACAGAAAGTCGTCCACCTTGCTCGGATGGACGCATTAGAGGTAGGGACCCGTGAAGGACTTTCTGTAGAGTTTGCCTTCAGGAGATAGCCAGAATTGAGCTGCCTTAAGTCTGATTCGATGGGCTTCATTCTTGTCCTCAGGGAGCTGGTCGTCCTTCAGGTAAGAGATGATTGGGTCCATCTAGCTCGGGCCGAGATCAGCGCACAGGACTTGCCGAGGTGAGTGGAGCTCTAGGCTTGATCTCGGTATCGAATCGACCTCAACGGTCCTTTTCTTTCCCACTTCGATAGCGGAGGCCAGATTTGCAAGCGCATCAGCATACGTGTTGGTATCTCTGGAGATTTGCCTGACCTCGGCTGTTTGGAAGTGAGAGAGCAGTTTCTTTGCGAGGGCTAAATAGGCCACCATCCTATCGTCCCTGGCTTGGTAGTCTCCAGTGAGTTGGCTAGTTACCAGTTGTGAATCACTGAAGACCACTAATTGCTGGGCTCCGAGGATTCGGACACTATTCAGCCCTGCTATCAAAGCTTCATACTCTGCTTCATTGTTCGTCGCTTTGAAGTCCAAGGTGAAGGCTTGCTCTATGACCAATCCCTCTGGCGATTGGAGGACTATGCCGGCGCCAGCTCTCTTAGAGGTGGACGAGCCGTCAACAAAGACCTTCCATGCCGAGACAGGACTTGGCTTTCAGAAGATTGTTCGACCTCGATGACTTCACGCTCATGCCCTATGCCCCCTAGTTCGGTGCCGGGCTGGGACGAAGCCGAGCTCGGGGAGACGAACTCTACAATGAAGTCTGCCAGGATTTGGGCTTTGATCGCATTCCTAGGACGGTACTGGATGTCATACTGCCCCAGTTCGACTGCCTATTTTGATATGCGCCCTGAAAAGTCAGCTTTCTTGAAGATAGATCGGAGTGGGTGCTCCGTGATGACCACAATAGTGTGTGATTGAAAATAATGGGAAAGCTTGCAGGAGGCGGTGACGAGTGCCAACGCAAGCTTCTCCAGCAAAAGGTATCTGGTCTCGGCATCTAGTAGGATCTTGCTCGTATAGTAGATTGGTTTTTAGACTCCATCGTCCTCTCTGATGAGGACGGAGCTCACTGCATGATCCGAGACCGCAAGATATAAATACAAAATTTCCCCCTGAGTTAGGGTAGAGAGTAAGGGTGGTGAAGACAGATAGGTTTTGAGTGCTTCCAATGCTTGGTCGCACTTAGGGGTCCATTGAAACTTAAAATTCTTTTTCAGAAGCTGAAAGAAAGGCCGGCACTTATCTGATGATCTGCTGATGAAGCGATTAAGTGCTGCAGCCATGCCTGTAAGCTTCTAGACCTCCTTGGTAGTGGATGGGCTTTGGATGCCTAGGATTGCAGTAATCTGATCTGGGTTGGCCTCTATCCCCCTCTGTGTCACTAGGCTTTCGAGGAACTTGCCAGAAGCTACGCCGAAAGCGCACTTGGAAGCATTTAGTTTGAGCTTGAATTCACGGAGGATGCTGAAGACTTGGGCCAGATCCACCAGATGGTTGCTCGACTGCTTGGACTTGACGACCATGTCGTCAATGTAGACTTTAACTGTCTTGTCGAGCTGAGCCTGGAACATTTTGGTGACGAGGCGCTGATAAGTTGCCCCTTCTTCAGCCCAAAGGGCATCACCTTATAGCAGTATGTGCCGCGGGGGGTTATGAAGGCAGTTTTCTCCTCGTCTGGCTCATACATCGGAATCTGGTGGTAGCCTCTGTAGGCGTCGAGGAAGCTCATTCTGTCATGGCCAGCAGTGGCGTCGATCATCTGATCAATCTTGGGAAGAGGGAAGCTGTCCTTCGGGCATGCTCTGTTGAGATCTGTGAAATCCACGCACACCCTCCACTTGCAGTCTTCTTTTTCACTACCACTGTATCCGGCCAGACCGGGTATTGGACTTCCCGGATTGTGCCTGCCTCGAGCAACTTGTCGACTTCTTCGACCACCGCTTCCGTCTGCTGTAGCCCCGTCCTACGGGCCTTTTGTACCACTGGCTTGTGGTTAGGATCCACGTTCAGCCTGTGACACACGACCTCGGGGTCGACTCCAGGCATTTCGCTCGGGGTCCAAGCGAAGACATCCACATTTTGCATCAAAAATCTTGAGAGCTCGGCTCTCTCTGGTTCGGGCAACTGGGTGCCGATCAGAAAAAATCTATCAAGGTCCTACGGGTCGAGCCTGACTTTGGCGATATCTTCAATACTCCTCTTGTCAGGGTCTCGGCCAATCTCATCCAGTCCCCTTTCGAACTCTGCGAGGTTTACTCGTTCTAGCTCTTTCTCTGCAGGGACCATGGCCAACAAGCATTGCTTGGCCAGCTGCTGATCCCCTTCAACTGTAACCACCTCCATTCTGCCATCCTTGCCTTCGAGTATGAACTTCAGCTTTTGATGGAGAGAGGAGGGAACTGCTTCCATCTTGTGGAGCCACGCCTTGCCCATAATGACATTGTAGGGGGAGGGGGCGTCCACCACTAAGAAATCCGTCATGACCGAGGCTCCGCCTACCCTGGTCTCCAAAGTAATTCTCCCATTGGGGTAGACCGGCTTGGCGCTGAACCCGATCAGAGGCATGCGAGCTTCTTTCAAATCAGTCTCCTGGAGCCCCATCTTCTTGAAGCATCCGTAGTAAAGAACTTCAGATGAGCTGCCGGGGTCGATCAGGATCCACTTCACTGTGAAGTCCCACAGCTTCATCGTCAGGAGCAGGGGATCATTGTGGGGAAGCTGCACTCCTTCGAGGTCTCTATCTGAAAATGAGATGGCCGGGCGCTCACGCCGCGCTCGTTTGGACGCCGGTCCAAGCTCGGCTCTCATCACTTCTTTCCCATGCGAGGCCTGCCTGGCTTCGGCACGAGCCTGGGAGCAGCCTCTAGCTGAGGGAGAGGGAGCTGAGGGCGCCAGATGGATCATATTAATGATCTTCTCAGCATCTTCGCTGTCTGGATCCCTATCAACGTTCTGATGAGCTCGGCCGCTGCCGCCAGCGCCGGCATCTCCTGCCTTGACGAATTCCCCCAGATGACCTTTTTTGGCTAGCTTTTCCAAGAAGAACTTCAAGGTCCTGCACTCCTCAGTTTTGTGCCCATTTTGCTTGTGATAGGCACAGAACCTAGTCTGGTCACGGGTGGCGGCTTCACTCTGCATGGGGGTGAGGCCAGCTGAAGAATGGCCTGTTTTTGATCTTGTTCATGATTTGGTGGATCGGCTCTCTGAAGACAACGTTCACAGCCTGGTACGCGTCGACAGGAGGTCTGGTCTTCTTGGTGGTCCCATACCTAGACGCTGCAGCCCTTGCAGAGCTGGAGACCCAGGTTTGCTTCGGCTCTTCCTTGCGAAAGGGTCTTTTCTCTCTGCTGGGGCTGATTGCCCCTCTCCTTGGGTCCTGGGCCGTGATTCTCCTGGGCACGGACTTTGTCCTCCTCCCGAGCGACATAGCGCTTAATCCGGGACATCAAGGCCGGCATGGAGGTCGCGGGGTCTCCGGCCAGGTCTTTCCTCAGCTCGTTCCCTGGCAACAGGGCAATTCTGAAGGCGAAAATCGCCACTTCATCTCTGGTATCCTCAATCTGGTTGTAGATCGCCCAGAACCGTCGGGCGAACTAAGTAATGCTTTCGCCCTGCTTCATCTTCAGAGCAAGTATGTCAGCATCGGTCTTGGGGACGACGCTGTAAGCCTGGAACTTCTTCAGGAAGGAGAGCTGGAGCTATTTCCAACTCGAGATAGACTTCTCCGGAAGGGTGCAGTACCACTTCAAAGGGAGGTCGCCCAAACTGGAGGAAAAGATCTTGCAGTTGAGATGGCCCTCGTTCCCCCAGATGGACATCTTCTGAAAGAAGTGTCGGAGGTGAGCTGCTGGGTCAGACACTCCATCATAGGGGACGAACCGCGAGACAGAGGACTTCTTAGGGATAGGAGTCTCTTTGATATCCCGCGTGAAGGGAGAGGCCCCCAGATCGGTGGGGCCGCAGATCTCTTGCTGGTCTCGGGCGAGAGCAGCCATCTCCATATTGTGCTGAACGGCCAGTTTGATACGCCTGTCGAGCCGCTCCTGCTCGACGTCCTTCCGCGGTGACACTGCTTCCGACTTCCGCTTCAAATGGCCTCGGCTGTGGTAGGTGCGAGCCTGGTCGTCTCGGCCGTGATGGCTTCGACCATTTCTCGAGTGCTCATCATTGGACCGACTACGCTTCTGGTCCAGAAAAGCTCCCAAATCCTCGCGGGAGGGCTGGACTACCTTGCTCGGGGCAACTTTCTTCCCGCCTTGGGGCCCGGAGGGCTAGCCTGCTGATGGAGCCCCTGTTGCTTTCAGTTGTTGCTAGAGCTGGCGGATTATTCTATCCTGCTCCTGGATGAGGGCATTCTGAGCCGCGATATCTCCTCCGTCATCGAGGTCTCGCTGACGGCGTGGCTCGTCGACTGCTACACCTTTGTTCTTCAGGGGACGCTCGTGTCGCCGCTCGTCACGTCAGGGAGGCGTGACTTCGTCGCCCGGGGACGAATCTTCAACATGTCCCTCTTGGAAGGGAATATCGACGAAGAGCTGCGAGCCTATGCTCCCCTCGCCTGCAGATGGGCCATGCACCGTTTTGGACCGCCCTTGACGAGGGGCGTCCGTCGATGGGCCTGGTTGCTCGAGCACTGCTCTCGAAGACTCTCCGCCTTTCTTTGGTCTCTGAGGCATGGTATCTGGGAAGATTGAGAAGGTCGGGAAGGTTGGGAAGGTTGGGATATTACTTTCCCACAGACGGCGTCAATTGTAAGTGCAGAAAACTATGACTCACAATAATAGGGGTGCCTGATAGGACTTATCCAAGTAGAAGAAGATGATCTGCTGCCTCAAAACCTGAAAGGGAAGAAGACACAGTCAAAGGACCCTGGCCTGGGCGGCGCAAGGCTCTCCGATGCAAAAGTCAGTGTATGAACTGGAACAAAGGAAGGAGAGGAAGAAGAGAGGCAGAGTAACGACTCTCAAGTATGGGTTGCGTACCTTGCATGTGAAATGAAGTCCTATTTATAGAGGACTCTTGAGGACATCTTGGATGATATTTTGGAGTGGATCCCATGATTTGATAGGGAAGTTCTTATCGGCCCACAAAGTAATAAATGCGGTCCACTTCAGCCCACAAAGTAATAAATGCCAGTCGGATCAGCCCACATTGCATTTAATGCATGTCATGTTGGGCCAGATCCTGTTGGAGGCCTTTGGCGGTAGAGGTCCCATCGGATCCATCCTCGGGCCTTGCCCTGATGTGGTTACAGCCGCTGGATGCCGCCCTGTCAGTGATCTGGCGAAGATTGTGAACGGCTGATGTCACATCTGTCCCACTGGCTCGCGCCCCTATTCTACCACGTATCTGACGACGTGGCGGGCGCAGGGCGCGAGTGGGGGTTCTTCTCTGCTTCGGCTTCCGTCCCGGCTCCTTTGGCCGGGATCCCCAGCTCCTTGGACCGAGGTCAAGCTCTTTTGCCGAAGTGGACCCTTGGTAGCCGAGCTCGGCGCTAGCAGCCAATGTCTGTCTGGTTTCGGCTGAGGCCTTTATCTCGGCAACCGAGGTGAGTCTGCGTGCCGCGTGGATAGCACGTGGTTGGCACGTGGGAGTGCTTAATCCCATCTTATAGCCGTGATTAGCATAATCCTGGAGCTCTGAAAATCTCCCCCACACAATTTTAATGGCAAGTTAGACGCTTAATTTGATGTTAAATAGACCCCCAATAGTTTGCCAAATGTCCTCAAAAGATGGAAGGAACATTAGCCCAGAAGATCAGTCAGTCTGAAACTGACTTCAGTTCTGTTCTGGCATGGAATTATCAGGGCCAAGTCCAACCAGCACTGTGGTCGAACATGGCCCTGATAGGCTCCATATCTGACCAGCCTGGGCCCCATGACCGACCATACAGGTCTGGGCACTTTTTTGGGCCCAGTTTGAGAGGTTTTCAAGCCCTTTTTCCTCCACTTCCTTTGGGATGGTTTTGGGATTTGTGCACCATGATTAGAGCCATTGTTTGCCCCCTCTAAGTGAACAGTTAGTGAATTTAACCTCTAGTTCTTCAGGCTTGAACCTTAAAATTTTGCTTCGAACCTAGGATTGAATGGTCACCAGTAAGTAGCTTGGACTTTAGCTAGACTTTAGCCGCTATTACCTATCAACAGTAAGTAGCTTGGACTTAAGCTAGACTTGGTAATGGACCCAGTCTCACTTTAGATTTGGACTTGGACTATGGAGAGAAGATATTTGAGCTGATATCCACCTCCGAGGTTGTCGGGAGACATGCGGGGTGCAACACTAAGTTGTGGGCGTGTAAGCTTGGGGTTTTGAATGTCTAATAGCATCAAAGCACCAAGGGACATGTAATCCCCGACATTCGGACCCTAGGAGTACAGAGGCAAATGGTGTTGTCCAAGCATGCTAACGACAATATATGGCTTAGGACGGTAAGTTGTAATGGTTCTTTGATTGCTTAGTCAATCCGATACTTGTTTTATATCGTCACCTGTCTATTTGCATGCACAGAGCATTCAACCCTTTTATGTTAAGTTGTCGTTATCCATTTTACCCTAGGACATGTTCCACCTTAGTTTAACTAATTAAAACATGAGTCATGCCTTAAGATATCGCAAGCCTTTAACGCGCGTACCTTCCTTTGAATGACAGGATCCAGGGCTGTGGCCTACTTAGTCGGTGAGCACGGCCATTATGCCTGCTACCTTCGGAGTGACCTGGATCTAACTTAACCTGTCACGTCCCCAAAATAAAAATTGGGGAAAAACGTGAAAAATTAAATTAAATTCAAATTCATGTGTTTAATACAACACAAGCTTCCAAAAGTGGACCCACATAACATCACAAACCGTGGTGAGTCCAAATAAAATTTCATTAAATGCAACGGAAGCTTCATTCAATTGGTATTCAATGACCATAAATAAGATCCAACACGAAAATCAAATAAATATTAATAATTAAAGTTGTAGAATGAATAAAACAATTACTAAGGAAATGTATATTATTAAAGAAAGTTCATCTAGAGAATTGCTAAGATGATGTTCTCTCTCATGCAGGCTCAGACGGCTCCAAAACCGTCTCCGGCATCCCACTCGGGTTCGTCAACTGGCTCAAACGCTTGAAACGTTTGATCCTCCTCCGTCTCCTCGGTAGGGTAGGGATCGGTACCTATGCACCAATAAACAAACTAAACAGCAAGTACGAAAGCATAATTTATAAATAAAACACAAGATCAATGTGAGTAATGACATGTAATAATCATAAGAGAATAACAATATGACAATGATGAAAAGAACGTATAACCTAAATCCAATCTACACAATAGAGCAATACAATAATCACACAGAAGCAATGCCACTGCTTTGGGTGGTCAGCCCTAACTATCTAAATCACGTCGGCGGTCATAAACCGATCGATAATCCGGAATACCGGTCAAACAATCAATGCGGATATTACAGTGCCCGTTCACATCGGTGATCAGCCATCCAATTACAACTGCAGTCGTTCAATTATGACCCAATCGATGTACATATATACATACATATCATAATAGAATAAACCTAGTGATCTGTAATGCTCTGACATGGAAACCTAAGTCAAAGTGAAGGGCTGGCTGCACAACAATCCACAATCAATATCGATATCATTCGAATAAACCTCTACAATTTCTCAATCGATTGCCAAGCCCCATCACGGTCCATATCCAATCAATATAGCGTATGCAGCTAATAGACCAACATCAATCTCAATCATGTATGCAAACCCGAAGGTCAAAGAATAACAACAACCCAATCCTAAAGTCAAACATAAGGTCTCGTACCCAACAACCACAAGAATCTCTAAATAGATAAAAGATCAACACATCCCTTCTCAATTAATGGTGCATAGACCCAATTAAGGGTTTTCCAATAGAGATTGATTGAACTCAAATCTACTAGGATTTCCCCGAGGTCATATGAAGCACTAAACTCCATGTTAGGAAAATACCGTGTGCCCAGCCGGTATTTACTCAGGTCCAATGATCCAATTAATAAGATATAAAAATATAAATTTAACGCATTAAAAACCAAAGATATCATTTAATATTAATTTGCAAATAATAATGATAAATAACAATCTTAGTTTATAATGTTAGAAAACCTAAGGATTTCATTTAAAATATTTTTCACATTCAAAATAGCCAGAGGAGATAGTTTGGATTTATAAAATACCCAAGGCCCTTTCTCCAAATTCTCATAAACACTCAAGGGGTAAGTTAAATAAATATTCGAACATAAAGTTAAGGATTCTGTCACATTGTCACATGGGATTCCCTCATCCAAAGTACATCCATGTCCTCACTATCCTCTCTCTTATTTTATTTCAATACCTATCCAAGTCAAAACCGTCCCTGCCCACTTCATTACAGAACCCGGTCATGGAATGAGAAGGCTTCACACGTGGTGTATAAGGGCACTTGGGCAGTGAGCCCCACTGATAAAAATCGAGATCACCCCCATAAGAAAATGTCGCCCAGCCCTGTACGGGTAGATGACCGGACCAGATCTTATCAGATCTCCTCACGGGCCCCACATCAAGATTAAATAAAAGAAAGCAAATAGAGTAAATCAAAACTTAGGGCATAAAAGGGGTTTCTACATGCATCAAAACTTGAATCAACGAGAAACACAAGCATTAAATTTACAAATTATGGTTAAGCACTTGCCTTTCACCGGGGTTTGAAGAAAATCAACAGATCCTAACCAATACCCAATCCGAGAATACCGGGGCGCTCGATCACAATCCTATCGCCAATCTGACATAAGAGATGGAAATGAAATGCCCAGATGATCAGATCTATGTTATTCCTACCCAAAATCTAACATTGGAAAGAATAAGAAGATAACCTAAGAGTATATATTTACTCCTAATGGTTTGAGGAGAAGGTTACCTGTGTTAAGAAAGTTGAACCAGGAATGATGGTATCCTCTGATCTTGATTCTGATGGCTGGATCCTAAAGTTGTAGAGGCTTGGGAAGTTGAAAGAGGAAGAAGACGATGAAGAAGAACCGGGAAGAGTTGCAGAGATTAGTGGGGAGAGATAAGGACATGCGTTTAAAATAGGGATTAGGTTAATGGGCTTAAGTTATTGGGTCGGGTCAAACTGCGGGTCAGGTCATCTACCTATCAACCCAACTAACCAATCCACACATCTAATCTAACGCGTGCCCCACTTAATCCTAACCACTTAAATAACTAAAATACATTCAATTAAAATAATACTAATATTCTAATTAAAATATAATAAAATAATAAAAAAAATAAAAGCGGGACCGAGATCTTACATTCTCCCCCCCTTAGGACATTTAGTCCTCCAAATAACTAGTATAACTCTAGAAGGAGATGCGGGTATTGTTTCTTCACTAAGATTAGAACGGTACCTTCCACGCCGCCCGCCGAAGCATTTGCGTTCTCATGGGTAAAAGCATACATCATGCCCTGCTGTGGTTGGTTATGTTGTCCTTGCGCTGACCCAAGTGGTCTTTGTTGACCCTCAAGTTGCCTCTGCTGCTGTGGAGCTTGTCCCCTAAACTGTTGATTCTGAGAAGCCCTAAACCGTGTCTGCTGCTGTGCCCGAGGAAATTGTTGTCCTGTTTGCTGTGGCCCTGATGAGGTGCTGTCCTCCAATGCTGCTGCGAAGGCGCATGAGGTCCAACTGCCTGAGATGTCACCGTCTGACCGTCATTTTTGGGACAATATCGGACTCTATGTCCAAGCTGCCCACAGTGAAGACATGCTCCAGTCTCTCTGTAACACTGCTCTGTTGTGTGATTCCTCCTACCACATCGCTCACACTGTTGGTTCTGACTAACCGAGGGTTGACTTTGAAACTTTGGTTTCTTCGGGTTGCCTTGGCTAGAAGATTGCCCTAACTGATGTTGCTGAAATTTGGCCTGTCTTTCTGCTGACTTCTTCTTTAGTGCACCTTCAGCCCAATATGCACTCTTCACCATCTCTTGGAATGTCGGGCGTTGATTGTCTCCAATCATCATATAGATATCAGCTGATAAACCATCAAGAAAACGCCTAATTTTCTCTTCTTCAGGAACGACTAGTGTAGGAGCATACTTAGCCAATCTAGTAAACTGCTACTCATACTGCTGCACTGACATGTCACCTTGCACCAAATTTTGAAAATCTCGCTTCCACTGGTCCTTGACATATTTGGGAATAAATTTATCCATGAACTCCTTGGTGAATGTTTCCCATGAAATCTCTTCAGCCACTGCATCTGCTTGCACTACCACCTTCACCGAATTCCACCATTAGAGAGCTATCCCTCTAAGCATGTAAGCTGCCAAATTAACTCGTTGCTTCTGAGTACAGCAAAAAACTGCAAAGATCTGTTCCAACTGCTCTATGAAATCATCTGCCGCCATTGTATATTCTGACCCATGAAACTCAAGAGGAACCCTCTTCCTAAATTTCTCGTACAGGTCATTAGGATCTACTTCCTTTGGAGGCATGACCACTTGTACTGGCTGGGCTGCTCTGTCCGTTGATGCTATGATCTGAGCCTGAAATGTTGCTCTATCGTGATCTGCTTGCGCTCGCTCAGCAGCTCTCTCTTCTCTTTCTTGTTGCTTCTCTACAGCTCGTTCTGCCTCAGCTGCTTTTTGCTGCTCATTTTGAGTGGTCTGCGATTGCATAAAAGGTTGCAACAGCAGATTAAAATGTTCGTCTGAGTTGTTCGATCCACTCCCTGGTTCTTTGTCCTGAGACCTTGTATTACGTTGAGCCATATCCTGCAATAAAATAAAGATGGTTTAGATCCTATAAAATAAGCTAACAGGCAATTCTATAGACTTTACAGTTAGCACTTTAAAGTCTGTCTAACGAAAATCGTAATCCTCACCACGTCCTATTGTTTCTGCCCATTTTTAATATCCGAAGATCGTGCTGGCTCTGATACCAACTGTCACGTCCCCAAAATAAGAATTAGGGAAAAACGTGAAAAATTAAATCAAATTCAAATTCATGTGTTTAATACAACACAAGCTTCCAAAAGTGGACCCACATAACATCACAAACCGTGGTGAGTCCAAATAAAATTTCATTAAATGCAACGGAAGCTTCATTCAATTGGTATTCAATGACCATAAATAAGATCCAACACGAAAATCAAATAAATATTAATAATTAAAGTTGTAGAATGAATAAAACAATTACTAAGGAAATGTATATTATTAAAGAAAGTTCATCTAGAGAATTGCTAAGATGATGTTCTCTCTCATGCAGGCTCAGACGGCTCCAAAACCGTCTCCGGCATCCCACTCGGGTTCGTCAACTGGCTCAAACGCTTGAAACGTTTGATCCTCCTCCGTCTCCTCGGTAGGGTAGGGATCGGTACCTATGCACCAATAAACAAACTAAACAGCAAGTACGAAAGCATAATTTATAAATAAAACACAAGATCAATGTGAGTAATGACATGTAATAATCATAAGAGAATAACAATATGACAATGATGAAAAGAACGTATAACCTAAATCCAATCTACACAATAGAGCAATACAATAATCACACAGAAGCAATGCCACTGCTTTGGGTGGTCAGCCCTAACTATCTAAATCACGTCGGCGGTCATAAACCGATCGATAATCCGGAATACCGGTCAAACAATCAATGCGGATATTACAGTGCCCGTTCACATCGGTGATCAGCCATCCAATTACAACTGCAGTCGTTCAATTATGACCCAATCGATGTACATATATACATACATATCATAATAGAATAAACCTAGTGATCTGTAATGCTCTGACATGGAAACCTAAGTCAAAGTGAAGGGCTGGCTGCACAACAATCCACAATCAATATCGATATCATTCGAATAAACCTCTACAATTTCTCAATCGATTGCCAAGCCCCATCACGGTCCATATCCAATCAATATAGCGTATGCAGCTAATAGACCAACATCAATCTCAATCATGTATGCAAATCCGAAGGTCAAAGAATAACAACAACCCAATCCTAAAGTCAAACATAAGGTCTCGTACCCAACAACCACAAGAATCTCTAAATAGATAAAAGATCAACACATCCCTTCTCAATTAATGGTGCATAGACCCAATTAAGGGTTTTCCAATAGAGATTGATTGAACTCAAATCTACTAGGATTTCCCCGAGGTCATATGAAGCACTAAACTCCATGTTAGGAAAATACCGTGTGCCCAGCCGGTATTTACTCAGGTCCAATGATCCAATTAATAAGATATAAAAATATAAATTTAACGCATTAAAAACCAAAGATATCATTTAATATTAATTTGCAAATAATAATGATAAATAACAATCTTAGTTTATAATGTTAGAAAACCTAAGGATTTCATTTAAAATATTTTTCACATTCAAAATAGCCAGAGGAGATAGTTTGGATTTATAAAATACCCAAGGCCCTTTCTCCAAATTCTCATAAACACTCAAGGGGTAAGTTAAATAAATATTCGAACATAAAGTTAAGGATTCTGTCACATTGTCACATGGGATTCCCTCATCCAAAGTACATCCATGTCCTCACTATCCTCTCTCTTATTTTATTTCAATACCTATCCAAGTCAAAACCGTCCCTGCCCACTTCATTACAGAACCCGGTCATGGAATGAGAAGGCTTCACACGTGGTGTATAAGGGCACTTGGGCAGTGAGCCCCACTGATAAAAATCGAGATCACCCCCATAAGAAAATGTCGCCCAGCCCTGTACGGGTAGATGACCGGACCAGATCTTATCAGATCTCCTCACGGGCCCCACATCAAGATTAAATAAAAGAAAGCAAATAGAGTAAATCAAAACTTAGGGCATAAAAGGGGTTTCTACATGCATCAAAACTTGAATCAACGAGAAACACAAGCATTAAATTTACAAATTATGGTTAAGCACTTGCCTTTCACCGGGGTTTGAAGAAAATCAACAGATCCTAACCAATACCCAATCCGAGAATACCGGGGCGCTCGATCACAATCCTATCGCCAATCTGACATAAGAGATGGAAATGAAATGCCCAGATGATCAGATCTATGTTATTCCTACCCAAAATCTAACATTGGAAAGAATAAGAAGATAACCTAAGAGTATATATTTACTCCTAATGGTTTGAGGAGAAGGTTACCTGTGTTAAGAAAGTTGAACCAGGAATGATGGTATCCTCTGATCTTGATTCTGATGGCTGGATCCTAAAGTTGTAGAGGCTTGGGAAGTTGAAAGAGGAAGAAGACGATGAAGAAGAACCGGGAAGAGTTGCAGAGATTAGTGGGGAGAGATAAGGACATGCGTTTAAAATAGGGATTAGGTTAATGGGCTTAAGTTATTGGGTCGGGTCAAACTGCGGGTCAGGTCATCTACCTATCAACCCAACTAACCAATCCACACATCTAATCTAACGCGTGCCCCACTTAATCCTAACCACTTAAATAACTAAAATACATTCAATTAAAATAATACTAATATTCTAATTAAAATATAATAAAATAATAAAAAAATAATAAAAGCGGGACTGAGATCTTACATTCTCCCCCCCTTAGGACATTTGGTCCTCCAAATAACTAGTATAACTCTAGAAGGAGATGCGGGTATTGTTTCTTCACTAAGATTAGAACGGTACCTTCCACGCCGCCCGCCGAAGCATTTGCGTTCTCATGGGTAAAAGCATACATCATGCCCTGCTGTGGTTGGTTATGTTGTCCTTGCGCTGACCCAAGTGGTCTTTGTTGACCCTCAAGTTGCCTCTGCTGCTGTGGAGCTTGTCCCCTAAACTGTTGATTCTGAGAAGCCCTAAACCGTGTCTGCTGCTGTGCCCGAGGAAATTGTTGTCCTGTTTGCTGTGGCCCTGATGAGGTGCTGTCCTCCAATGCTGCTGCGAAGGCGCATGAGGTCCAACTGCCTGAGATGTCACCGTCTGACCGTCATTTTTGGGACAATATCGGACTCTATGTCCAAGCTGCCCACAGTGAAGACATGCTCCAGTCTCTCTGTAACACTGCTCTGTTGTGTGATTCCTCCTACCACATCGCTCACACTGTTGGTTCTGACTAACCGAGGGTTGACTTTGAAACTTTGGTTTCTTCGGGTTGCCTTGGCTAGAAGATTGCCCTAACTGATGTTGCTGAAATTTGGCCTGTCTTTCTGCTGACTTCTTCTTTAGTGCACCTTCAGCCCAATATGCACTCTTCACCATCTCTTGGAATGTCGGGCGTTGATTGTCTCCAATCATCATATAGATATCAGCTGATAAACCATCAAGAAAACGCCTAATTTTCTCTTCTTCAGGAACGACTAGTGTAGGAGCATACTTAGCCAATCTAGTAAACTGCTACTCATACTGCTGCACTGACATGTCACCTTGCACCAAATTTTGAAAATCTCGCTTCCACTGGTCCTTGACATATTTGGGAATAAATTTATCCATGAACTCCTTGGTGAATGTTTCCCATGAAATCTCTTCAGCCACTGCATCTGCTTGCACTACCACCTTCACCGAATTCCACCATTAGAGAGCTATCCCTCTAAGCATGTAAGCTGCCAAATTAACTCGTTGCTTCTGAGTACAGCGAAAAACTGCAAAGATCTGTTCCAACTGCTCTATGAAATCATCTGCCGCCATTGTATATTCTGACCCATGAAACTCAAGAGGAACCCTCTTCCTAAATTTCTCGTACAGGTCATTAGGATCTACTTCCTTTGGAGGCATGACCACTTGTACTGGCTGGGCTGCTCTGTCCGTTGATGCTATGATCTGAGCCTGAAATGTTGCTCTATCGTGATCTGCTTGCGCTCGCTCAGCAGCTCTCTCTTCTCTTTCTTGTTGCTTCTCTACAGCTCGTTCTGCCTCAGCTGCTTTTTGCTGCTCATTTTGAGTGGTCTGCGATTGCATAAAAGGTTGCAACAGCAGATTAAAATGTTCGTCTGAGTTGTTCGATCCACTCCCTGGTTCTTTGTCCTGAGACCTTGTATTACGTTGAGCCATATCCTGCAATAAAATAAAGATGGTTTAGATCCTATAAAATAAGCTAACAGGCAATTCTATAGACTTTACAGTTAGCACTTTAAAGTCTGTCTAACGAAAATCGTAATCCTCACCACGTCCTATTGTTTCTGCCCATTTTTAATATCCGAAGATCGTGCTGGCTCTGATACCAACTGTCACGTCCCCAAAATAAGAATTAGGGAAAAACGTGAAAAATTAAATCAAATTCAAATTCATGTGTTTAATACAACACAAGCTTCCAAAAGTGGACCCACATAACATCACAAACCGTGGTGAGTCCAAATAAAATTTCATTAAATGCAACGGAAGCTTCATTCAATTGGTATTCAATGACCATAAATAAGATCCAACACGAAAATCAAATAAATATTAATAATTAAAGTTGTAGAATGAATAAAACAATTACTAAGGAAATGTATATTATTAAAGAAAGTTCATCTAGAGAATTGCTAAGATGATGTTCTCTCTCATGCAGGCTCAGACGGCTCCAAAACCGTCTCCGGCATCCCACTCGGGTTCGTCAACTGGCTCAAACGCTTGAAACGTTTGATCCTCCTCCGTCTCCTCGGTAGGGTAGGGATCGGTACCTATGCACCAATAAACAAACTAAACAGCAAGTACGAAAGCATAATTTATAAATAAAACACAAGATCAATGTGAGTAATGACATGTAATAATCATAAGAGAATAACAATATGACAATGATGAAAAGAACGTATAACCTAAATCCAATCTACACAATAGAGCAATACAATAATCACACAGAAGCAATGCCACTGCTTTGGGTGGTCAGCCCTAACTATCTAAATCACGTCGGCGGTCATAAACCGATCGATAATCCGGAATACCGGTCAAACAATCAATGCGGATATTACAGTGCCCGTTCACATCGGTGATCAGCCATCCAATTACAACTGCAGTCGTTCAATTATGACCCAATCGATGTACATATATACATACATATCATAATAGAATAAACCTAGTGATCTGTAATGCTCTGACATGGAAACCTAAGTCAAAGTGAAGGGCTGGCTGCACAACAATCCACAATCAATATCGATATCATTCGAATAAACCTCTACAATTTCTCAATCGATTGCCAAGCCCCATCACGGTCCATATCCAATCAATATAGGGTATGCAGCTAATAGACCAACATCAATCTCAATCATGTATGCAAATCCGAAGGTCAAAGAATAACAACAACCCAATCCTAAAGTCAAACATAAGGTCTCGTACCCAACAACCACAAGAATCTCTAAATAGATAAAAGATCAACACATCCCTTTTCAATTAATGGTGCATAGACCCAATTAAGGGTTTTCCAATAGAGATTGATTGAACTCAAATCTACTAGGATTTTCCCGAGGTCATATGAAGCACTAAACTCCATGTTAGGAAAATACCGTGTGCCCAGCCGGTATTTACTCAGGTCCAATGATCCAATTAATAAAAAGGGCTCACCCGGTGCACAAAGTGCTCCCCGGCTAAGCGGGGGTAGGGGGAGGGTGGGCGCATGTGTATGCAGTCTTACCCTTGCATTTTTGCAAAGAGGCTGTTTCCACGCCTCGAACCCGTGACCTCGAGGTCACCAAAGGAGCAACTCTACCGTTGCGCCAAGGCTCGCCCTTTCCAATGATCCAATTAATAAGATATAAAAATATAAATTTAACGCATTAAAAACCAAAGATATCATTTAATATTAATTTGCAAATAATAATGATAAATAACAATCTTAGTTTATAATTTTAGAAAACCTAAGGATTTCATTTAAAATATTTTTCACATTCAAAATAGCCAGAGGAGATAGTTTGGATTTATAAAATACCCAAGGCCCTTTCTCCAAATTCTCGTAAACACTCAAGGGGTAAGTTAAATAAATATTCTAACATAAAGTTAAGGATTCTGTCACATTGTCACATGGGATTCCCTCATCCAAAGTACATCCATGTCCTCACTATCATCTCTCTTATTTTATTTCAATACCTATCCAAGTCAAAACCGTCCCTGCCTACTTCATTACAGAACCCGGCCATGGAATGAGAAGGCTTCACACGTGGTGTATAAGGGCACTTGGGCAGTGAGCCCCACTGATAAACATCGAGATCACCCCCATAAGAAAATGTCGCCCAGCCTTGTACGGGTAGATGACCGGACCAGATCTTATCAGATCTCCTCACGGGCCCCACATCAAGATTAAATAAAAGAAAGCAAATAGAGTAAATCAAAACTTAGGGCATAAAAGGGGTTTCTACATGCATCAAAACTTGAATCAACGAGAAACACAAGCATTAAATTTACAAATTATGGTTAAGCACTTGCCTTTAACCGGGGTTTGAAAAAAAAGCAACAAATCCTAACCAATACCCAATCCGAGATTACCGGGGCGCTCGATCACAATCCTATCGCCAAAAGTGACATAAGAGATGGGAAAGAAATGCCCAGATGATCAGATCTATGTTATTCCTACCCAAAATCTAACATTGGAAAGAATAAGAAGATAACCTAAGAGTATAGATTTACTCCTAATGGTTTGAGGAGAAGGTTACCTGTGTTAAGAAAGTTGAACCAGGAATGATGGTATCCTCTAATCTTGATTCTGATGGCTGGATCCTAAAGTTGCAGAGGCTTAGGAAGTTGAAAGAGGAAGAAGACGATGAAGAAGAACCGGGAAGAGTTGCAGAGATTAGTGGGGAGAGATAAGGACATGCGTTTAAAATAGGGATTAGGTTAATGGGCTTAAGTTATTGGGTCGGGTCAAACTGCGGGTCAGGTCATCTACCCATCAACCCAACTCACCAATCCACACATCTAATCTAACGTGTGCCCCACTTAATCCTAACCACTTAAATAACTAAAATACATTCAATTAAAATAATACTAATATTCTAATTAAAATATAATAAAATATTAAAAAAATAATAAAAGCGGGACTGAGATCTTACATAACCTTTTCATCCATTTGGGACAACCCTTTTTGTACCGAAATGCTGCCCAAATCGGGTTAGATTTCGGTGTAAAGAAGTTAGTGTTTTAAACTAAGTCCAATATATTATATTTGTTTTGATTTGTCCGGCTTTGATCATTTTAGCAATGTTGGAACATAGTTATCCATTTCTATCTTTTGTAAGCTTTTGCCTTTGTCAGTTTGCCTAAGTTGGTCATAGTTTTGAGACCTTTGGAGGGCTGATATGTTGGAAGTTTGTTTAAAAGATTTGTTTGGCATTTGGGCAGTCCCTTTTTGTTGGATCATGTTGTCCATGGTAATCAGAGTAAACACCACTTAGCTTCGATCCCTCAAGGCTAGGCCAAGCTGAGTGTGGATTTACTTATAACTCAGTATTTTGTTTGTAGGTGTCCCGGAGTTCACCTCGGTACTAGGTACCCTTTCGCAATTCTGCCCTTGCCACGGTCACGTTGGAGTCACTGTGAAGCCAAGGGAATTTAGCGATGTGGTTTACCATTTTGCCAATTTGTTATTGAGGTGGTCCAAGAGGAACTGTAGGGTTATGTAGATGTAGAATGAGGCATTGGGCTGGCGCTAGAGTGAACGTCACAACTTTTGGGCTTTTCACCATCTTTTTGGATAGTTGATATCTTTTGTATTTTTTGTTAAGGCATTTGTTTTTGTTGTCCCTTTTTGGGTTGTAATTAATACTTTGTAAATGTTTATCTTTAAAAGTTTAGCATTTATCTTGGAAATGTTATGATTTACTCTAATATTTGTCTCATTTTATATATCTATGTATGTTTATTTGTAATATCAAAATTCATGTTTCCAAGCCCGGGTAAAGAAGGAGGGTTACATTAGGTAGGAACGTAAAATTTTGTTACAACCCAAATATGAATTCAGAGATTACGAATAAACATAACTCCACTAGCTTTTTTTTTTTTCTACTGTTGGTCCCAAGCCCGGGTAAAGGATGAGGTAAAAAGAAACTGGTCGAGTTATGTTTATTCGTAGTCTCAGAATTCATGTTTGGATTGTGACAAAACTTTACGCTGGCTGTCAACCTACCTAACGTAACCCTCCTCCTTTATCCGGGCTTGGAAACATGAATTCTGAGATTACAAATAAACATACATAGATATATCAAATGAGGCAAATATCAAAGTAAAGCATAACATTTCCAAGATATAAACATTAAACCTTTAAAGTTATCTTCTCACTTAGGCAATTAATGGGAAAATATCAAGCGAAGAGGAAAAATTTGCATATGGCCTTCATCGATTTAGAAAAAGCCTACGACAGGGTACCTAGAGGTTTAATTTGGTGGATTTTAAATAAAAGAAATGTTTCAAGAGGTAATATTGAAATTATTAAAGGCATGCATGAAAGAGCAGTAACAAGTGTGAGTACTTGTGGAGAGACAGGGGAGTTCCCAGTGACCATAGGTTTGCATCAGGGGTCATCCCTAAGCTCTTATCTCTCTGTACTGATTATGAATGATTTAACTGCTCATATTCAATAAGAGGTACATTGGTGTATGTTATTTGTAGATGATACAGTGTTGGTAGATGCATCAAGAGATAGTGTGAATGCAAAATTCAAGAGATGGCAAGATGATTTAGACTCTGAAGGCTTTAAAATAAGCCACACAAAGATGGAATATATGGATTGAAACTTTATTGGGCATTTATAAAGAGCTGAAACTACTATAAGAATTGAAGATCACGAGATTCCACAAAGTTATTCTTTCTGTTACATTGGCTCTATAATCTCAAGGATGAGGAAATTGATGAAGATGTCGAACATAGGATAAAAGCGGGATGGTTGAAGTGGAGACTTTCTTCTAGAGTGCTTTGTAACCGACGAATATCTACAAAATTGAAGGAAATTTTTTACTAGACAACGATTAGGTCAACTATGACATGAAGCAAAATATTGGTCAATCAAGAAGCAACATATGCACAAAATGATGTAGAAGAGATAATTATGTTGAGGTGAATGTGTGGTAAAACTAGGAATGATAAAGTTAGAAATGAGCGTTTTCGAGAGCAATTAGGGATAGCAACAATAGGGGATAAAATTAGATAAACTTGTTTGAGATAATTTGGGCATGTCCAACGTAAGCCGGCAACGGCACCAGTAAGGAAAAGTTCGACTATGAAAGTTGATGGCCCACCAAGGGGAAGGGGTAGGCCAAATAGGACATGGATGGATGTAGTAAAAATAGATATGAAAAAGTACAACTTATTTGAGGATTTGGCTCAAGATAGATCAGAATGGAGAAACAAAATTCGTGTAGCCGATCCCGACATAGTTGGGACAAAGCTTTGATAATGATGATAATAGTGTATGTTTATTCATTTACACAAGCTTCCACTATTAGTTTTGCCCGTTCCATGGAACTCATTAGAATCTCACATTGTGGAATCCTGTGGGAAACACAAGGCTACGGGGAAAATTTTTAATTAT
This sequence comes from Litsea cubeba, assembly GCA_012931725.1. Taxonomy (NCBI): domain Eukaryota; kingdom Viridiplantae; phylum Streptophyta; class Magnoliopsida; order Laurales; family Lauraceae; genus Litsea; species Litsea cubeba. The sequence continues at coordinate 34,798,865 of CM022955.1, read as the reverse complement.
TCTCATTTTCCCGGCCATCACGCGCCCTTGGATGCAGATTATTATGGTATTTACAATAATCCGTTCCGGGGGGTGACACATCGTATGGATGGGGTAAGGGTAAGATAACAAACTTCTTTTATTGGCAACTTGGATGGAATCCAGAACATAGTCGCTGTGATGATAAACACCTTCCAATTGTGTCATATTTGGAACTAATAGATTCCAAATAGGCTGTTAACCTATTTTAATATGGGGCATCAGAAGCTTAACTGGTAGCTCATTGCTAGATGATCCAAATCATCTATCTAGGAAGCAAATTCCAAAGTGGCATGTTTTCTGAACCATACAAGTTTCAAGAACCCACCAGATGGATGACTTGGATTCTATTTGTACTACCATGAAGCCATCCAACGGCATAATGGAAAAACATGAGCCTGAAATAATTAAACTCCCTATTTAGTTAACATTTAATGCTTACTGCTTTTAAATACAGATAAAATAACACAACATGGAGTTACAGATGTAAGAAAAAAGAAAATCTCATTAGACTTATTCGATAGATGGAAAGTACTAAAACGACAATATAAAGATCAAATGGTAGACTAAAAGGCATTGAATAAATTGCAACCAAAAGAGGAGAGCTGATCAAACAAATCTGAAAAGACTGCCTGAAAAAATGTAGCAGAGTGTTTTCATAAGATGAAAAGGTCAAGTATGCAAACTAAAAAATAAAACATAAAAATGGGTGAAAATGGGAGAAAAGGTTGAATTTACCTATAAAAATTGACAACACTACAATTAGAGTAGATTCTCAAATTAACCTATGTGTTCTCCAATGAGACCTTCACAGTGGGCTTTTACAATACCCCATTTGAACTTCTCTCGAATGAATAAAATCAATTCTATCCACTGTTGAGTCAATTGTAAGTTTCACAAAATCCTCCAAATCACATTTTTCCCCCAAAAGAAGTCTTCAAATGGGGTTAGTAGGATTAACAAAATCCCATTTAACCTCTCCACACATTAAAAAAATGAAAATTCATGAAAAAACAAAAGCATTTTTTGGTCAAAATTTTCTCAGTCAGTTGATTACGAGGTATCATTTCTATCAAACAGACCCAAAAAAAATACACAGATCTCATGTCTAATAGGATTCTAGTGCTATAGGAAACCCTAATAAAGAAAGAGCTAGAATACAAATTAAAAGAGAAGATCCATTGGAGGGGTAAATATTAATAAAAAAGAGATGATCCATTGGAGTGAAATACCCCCCTCTATTTATACAAGGTTCTTTCCTTTTATGGCCCTTGATTACAGAATCAGATGCAAAAAGAATTCAGGGATACTAAACATAGATTAATCATACTCGATTAGGAATCTGTGTGGGGATGTTTCCGAACTCATCGGAGTCCCGGCCAGATGCCCCATCTCGGGCTCCCGCACCAGCTAGTCCATCTCGGCAACAGTGCCAGCCTCCAGCTCGGCCAAGAGATTCCACTTCGGCCATACGCTCATAAGCTCCACCTTGGCCAGGGCATCCCCAGCCCGGCCGAGAATTTCAGCTCGGTCCGGACTCCACCTCGGCATCCCTGCGAGGCCTCTAGCCAAGTCACGGTCGCTCCCGACCACGACTATAGCACCCCAGATCATTCACACCTCGGCTATAGCACCAGGAAGCTATCCATGGTAGAGGCTGACAGCAGTCCTCCCATGGACACTCAAGCACGCTACAGTACGTGCGACAGGACAAAGGCACCGCCCATATCCTCTGATAGAGCCATCTCTGCCACCCACGTCCACTGACAGAACGGCGTCTGCAGACGCTCGGGTATAGCCCGATGCGACACGATGTGTTACGATGGGACAGCTCCCTGACAAGAGTTACCTCCTTGTCTCCTCTCCTCCTCTATAAAAGGAGCCAAACCAGAACAGTAAAGGCGACTCTCCTTCCCCGAAGAACCACACGCTGGTATCATCTTCTTCCCCAAAATCTCTATCCTTAGTCCAGTTCTCATACTGACTTAGGCATCGGAGAGCCCTGCGCCACCCAGGCTAGGGTCCTCTGACCTATTTTTCTTCTTTCCTTCTCCAGGTTTCAGGCAGGCAGCGGTGTTCAACCAGAGAGCTCTCAGCTCCACTTCCTACACCTTGTGAGTGATATTTCTATGCACTTACAATTGGCGCCGTCTGTGGGAAACTGAGCAAAAAGCCATCTTCCCTAACACCATGCCTCGAAGAACCAGAAAGGGAAAGGAACCACTGACATTGTCAACACAGCTGCCGACGGTCCCCCACCAGGAAATGGCCGCAGCAAGATTTGGTACAGCGAGCGTCCAACAGTCGGAAACTCAGTCTGGCTCATCCTCTAAAGGGTCGACCTCGACTCCACTTTCCAGAAGGCGCACCCTGAAGAACAACAGAAGCGACCGAGCTCATGACGAAAGCTCGGGTAAAAAAACACAACTTCGGAGAATGGCTTGATTGACACATCGAGCAAGCAGTACAGCAGATGTCTCCGGCTCGGCTGATATCTCCAACTCGGCAGATGTCTCCAGCTCGCCGGAATTCTCCTCCAGCTCGGGAGGCAGCTAGATATCTCCTATCATCACTTAGCTTCGACCGCCCATCAGCTTCGATCGCACGACCCTCTACCGTTATTTCTGGCAGCACGGTCCTCTACTGTCAGCTTCGATGGCGCCGTCAACTTCGATGACACCGGCACAACCCTCTACTGTCGGCTTCGATCGTACGACCCTCTACCGTCATTTCGACGGCACGGTCCTCTGCTGTCAGCCTTGATCGCACGGTCCTCTACCGCCATCAGTCATCCAGAGCCCCGTGCTCCTACATCTCGGCCGCGCGCTAGATCTCAATCTCTTACGTCTCGGCTACGTGCCAGATCTCGACTTCGTGCATCGCGACAGCAGCGCTATATTCTTGACCTCATGCTGGTGTCGCCCTCGTGCTGGCTACACGCTTCACGCAGGTTCGGCCTCATGACGGTCTCGGCCTCATGCTGGTGTCGCCCTCGTGATGGTTACGCGCCTCACGCAGGTTCAGCCTCATGATGGTCTCAAGCTACACGCCCCCACCTCACGCTGGTGTCGCCCACATGCTGGCCTCCACGTCATGTAGGTTCGGCCTCGTGCTGGCTACGGCCTCGCGATGGTGTCGCCCTCATGCTGGCCTCCACATCATGCAAGTTCAGCCTCGTGCAAGGGGACATCTCCATTTCGTGCCTTGTGAGCATCTCGGCTCTCATGCCATGTTGCCGGCGCGCCCCTGGCGACGAGCCAGTGGGTCTTCTCCATTTCGTGCCTTGTGAGCATCTCGGCTCTCATGCCATGTTGCCGGCGCGCCCCTGGCGGCGAGCCAGTGGGTCTTCTCCATTTCGTGCCTTGTGAGCATCTCGGCTCTCATGCCAGATTGTCGGCGCGCCCCTGGCGGCGAGCCAGTGGGTCTTCTCCATTTCGTGCCTTGTGAGCATCTCGGCTCTCATGCCAGATTGCCGGCGGGCCCCTGGCGACGAGCCAGTGGGTCTTCTCCATTTCGTGCCTTGTGAGCATCTCGGCTCTCATGCCAGATTGCCGGCGCGCCCCTGGCAACGGGCCAGTTGGTCATCTCTCGATTTCCAGTAACAATGCACTCTCCAGCCAATCGTCTCTTGGTCCTTAAGTTGGTCACGAACCACTCGAATGAAGACCACCAATCTCAAACGAGAAACAGCTCAAAGGCACAAGTGTTGTCCTCCATGATACTTAGCTTCTAACCTCAAAGAGAAGCCTAATGAGCTCAGAAGCTGGGGGGCTATTGTGTGGGGATGTTTCTGAACTCATCGGAGTCCCAACTAGATGCCCCATCTCGGGCTCCCGCACCAGCTAGTCCATCTCGGCAACAGTGCCAGCCTCCAGCTCGGCCAAGAGATTCCACTTCGGCCATACGCTCATAAGCTCCACCTCGGCCAGGGCATCCCCAGCCCGGCCAAGAATTTCAGCTTGGTCCGGACTCCACCTCGGCATCCCTGCGAGGCCTCTAGCCAAGTCACGGTCGCTCCCGACCACGACTATAGCACCCCAGATCATTCACACCTCGGCTATAGCACTAGGAAGCTATCCATGGTAGAGGCTGACAGCTGTCCTCCCATGGACACTCAAGCACGCTACAGCACGTGCGACAGGACAAAGGCACCGCCCATATCCTCTGATAGAGCCATCTCTGCCACCCACGTCCACTGACAGAACGGCGTCTGCAGACGCTCGGGTATGGCCCGATGCGACACGATGTGCTACGATGGGACAGCTCCCTGACAAGAGTCACCTCCTTGTCTCCTCTCCTCCTCTATAAAAGGAGCCAAACCAGAACAGTAAAGGGGACTCTCCTTCCCCGGAGAACCACACGCTGGTATCATCTTCTTCCCCAAAATCTCTATCCTTAGTCCAGTTCTCATACTGACTTAGGCATCGGAGAGCCCTGCGCCACCCAGGCCAGGGTCCTCTGACCTACTCTTCTTCCTCCCTTCTCCAGGTTTCAGGCAGGCAGCGGTGTTCAACCAGAGAGCTCTCAGCTCCACTTCCTACACCTTGTGAGTGACATTTCTATGCACTTACAGAATCAATCAGGTAAGCCCTTGATTACAGGTGCAAAAAGATTCTAAGGATACTAAACATAGAAGAATTATACTCAATTAGTAATCAATCAGGCTAATTACACTCAATACAATCATTCAAAGATTAAAAGTGGTAACTGACCTGTCTGGTTCTCTACAATGCCATATAATTTCCGATTTCCGCTCTTTCCGATTTTGAGTTCTTCAGACCTTTAACCTTGCTCAAGCTCGGAAGGTAGTTGCCTATCTATGGTTTTCAAGCAAAGCCCATTGTCGAAAGCAGTAGTTGTTCTGAATAGGTTTTTGTTAGCGCTTGTTGGGTACTTCCGCTTAAGTTGGAGCATAAATATTGTACATGCCCAACTTGGTAATAGTACTGGAAAGACAATTAAGTCATTAGAGTTTAGTAAGGAAGCCTTAATCTGCACATTCTGGAGCAGCCAATTTGCCAAAAGGAAACTTTTTCTTGCACCAAAAGACAACCCACCTCGATATGCTTTGCTTTTTCTTCTTTAACTAGATTGCTAGCTACTTGGTTGTCACAAGGAAGACTCATTGGTAAGAGAGACAAACCAACTTCTGCAACATTTGAATGCAAACCATAAAATTCACTTCCAGCAAGATAGACAACACAATATTCTACTTCTTTTGTAGTTTTGAGAGCGGTAACACATGGCTTGTACTTGGATCAACAGAAATAATAAGCTAAATAAAACAGTAAGATTCTCAAATTCTCAACCATACATGGGATCATCTTAGGCAGGTTCTTAATTTTCCATTTACATACCCAAATTTTCTCCTGCTTTCATTAAACAAGAGAGCAGATCACACCGAAGCATGTAAGTTCTTGCATTCAACAATACTCTGATAATCCTCATACCAGGGTCTCCAGTGTCCACTGTTACTTCCCATGGTTATAGAGTTACTTATTTACTACATAAGAGGAATAAATCAATCAAGTCATACTTAATGACATCTAATAAAGAACTCAAATATTAAGAAGACCATAAATACCAAACTAGTTGCTCGTTTTATCAATACTGAAACAACTAAGATAATATTCTTACCTTCAGGTGAAAAGAATACATCATCATCGTCGTCAAAGCCTTGTCCCAACTATGAGGTGAAAAGAATACACAAGGAGCAGAAATACCAAAAAATCCAAGTCATAAATGTTAAACCAGAAAATAACCTTCTACCCATTACTTAGAAGATGCACAAGGACTGTTCACATAATCATCCATTCAGTTCCCAAAATATCTAGGACGTCTCACATCCCAATTAGAGAGGCTACCAGTGCATCTCAAACCATCGCATGGACCTGTTAATGGCTTAATGTCCCACCTGGATAGCTTCAAGGACGTGGCAACCCATTCAGCAAGGCCTAGAAGGCCTGATCTCTTTGGCATGGCAATTCTCACCTGGATGACCGTTTGTGGCTGGCACTGTAGTTATATAATTATAGAAGACCTACAAGATCACAGAAACCAAAAGCTTCGAACCAGAATTTTCCCCAGAACTTTTGTGAGCCAATAAGGATGCCTCAAGCCATTTAAAAATAAAAATAAATAAATAAATAATTAAGAGATATACATAACCTAATCAAGATATTTAAGCAGTCCTGCCCTTTCCTATTGTAACTTCCATCTAACCATATAGTCGCCAACATCAGTGCTATGGTCTACTAATATAATTTAGAAACATATTTTTGCTCAATTTGACTAACCTGCTTTCCTACCAATTTGATTTTCAAAAAAGAAATAAAGTGATTCAGAAAATAAACATGGACAGAGAGGGAGACAGTAACAAAATATAATGACAGAATTTACAACATGTGATCCAAACAGGCAGCTCTTTTCCTCACTGTACTGTCAGCGACATCCCACAGCAGCACTGAAACTGGGACGGTTGATAAAACAGAGACATCATAAAAAAAAATACCATGGGGGTATTCATGTCATAAAATAAATAAATAAAAGGAGATGTCAAGTTAACCCTACTTGAGGAGTTGCCCATCTGAGTACGAGATTTTCCATTTGGAAACATAACCAGCATTGAACTCAATTCAGTTCAGTGTTAAGGTATGAACCTGAAAATTTGCAAGAATCATTCTCACAGTCACTGCACTTTTACAGGAGAAATGATTTGAAAATGCAGAAAACTATGGAACTTCTTGCACATGAGGTATGACCACTCTAAAGTGCATAAATGAGCCTCAACCTAACCACTATACACTGATCAGATTCCCCAAATCATCCACATCCAATCAAAGAATACAGTTAAGATAAAAATATAATGGTCCAAATTCAACATAGAAAAATACCCAGTTTTTAGAGTCCAATCCATTAAATCTGACTTACATTCTATGTCCTTGGGGGAGTAAGATTTAGGCATTTTAGACTGATTTACCTCCATAATGTGTGTGCAATGAACAAATAACTCCTCTGCCAATTTGGATGAAGGAACTGACAACTAACATAGGGTACTTATGGGCTGGGCAAACCCAAGCTGGGCTGTCTATTTTTAAGCCTGTATGCTGTGCCTGGGCCTAGTCTTCTGTCCTAATTATTAAAGCGTCCAGGCCTGGGCCTATAAGTGATTAAAGTCCATACCAGGCATGTCCCTACATTTTTAACACAAATGGTGTATGTACTGTGGATATGGGCTGGTCCTGGGCCTGAGTTCAGGATCGAAGGCTGAATCTGAGCAAAATACTAGGCGTAGAAATTAAATGGGACAGGGTTGGAAAGCTTTGGGCTGGCTCAACATCGCCCATGACCACTCCAAGACTAAGGAACATGTGTTCTCTTTGGATAGTGAATGTTTTAAAGTACAAAAACTGCACTTAAGAGAGTTGGTGCATGAAAATGAACAAGCAAGGTGTTGACCCTCCAATTAGACTTAAATATGTACTGAAATAAATACATGAAAAGATGCTGTACAAATATTTCAAGGAGATTTCATCTAATAACACCTCTAATGAACATTTTATGGCATAAACAGCCTTGTTCTGAATCCTTAACAAATAATAAATCATTTATATACTAACATAAAATGAGGCTGCCATCCAAAAATTTATAGCAAGATTGATTCCCAACTTACGGTTTGGCATATACGGGCATGGGACTGTAGCATCATTCTAAAGAGGATCCTGCAGGTTGTCTTCAGCAGGATCAGACTGTGACCGGCTAGGTATGGTAGATGGGGACCACTGATCTGGGACCAAAATAAAGTAAGCAGACATTGCTTTCCTGAACCGCTTCTTATATTGTACGGGTGAAATCACAGTAGGGGTCGAGTTCTTAGGCCCACCCAGGATTCCAGACGCTTTCACCCATGTCTCAAGGTGCTTATCCCATGTGTATTGCCTCATGAAATCAATAATCCCCAGAACCAGCTCATGCTTCTCCTCGTCCACTCCCACCAGCAGTGAATAATCCATTACATCGATTGACTGCAGCACCATTGTAAACAAAGTTGAGTGAACTTATTTGTTGTTGTTTTTATTAATCTTTGCCTTTCTGGGTTATTGTTATTATAAATGAAAAAAAAAGACTTGTCTTTTCTTTCCTTACTGTATTCTGTTTATATTTTCTTGCAACTTTTATGTGCGGTGCACAGTTGATTTCAACAAGGGTGTGGAAATGATTTCACATATCCATTCGCATATAGGTCCAGAGACAGGCACATATACCCCACTTTGGATGGCTTCACCATGGACTCACCCCTGAGCCAACTAGGGCAAGACAGCCCCAAAACAGAGTCCCACAGGCCCTACGGCCTAGGCCCAAGTCCCGCTCAGTTACTAAACAGGCTTGCTTTAGAGCCTGGGCATGTTACATTGGGCACATGTCTACACTCACTCCCAGTATCGTGGGCTAAGACAGACCGTAGCCAGATCTGGGTCCATTGTGACCCTTACACACAAGCCCTTAGGTTGTGCGAGATGTGCCCATCATCCATGGTCCAGACTATTAACCTAAGAAGCCTATGGAAAAGGGATGCCCATTAAAACTTTAGTTTGAATATCATAGCCATCAGAATTTTGAGATTTCACCATTGAAAGTGAAAGATAGCTGCGTTTTTTTAGTATCCATTAACTAGAGAACAGTAAGAATTGTCCCATCAATAAGATTTTGTGTTACACTCTGATTTGTGCAATGGAGCCATCGGATCAACAATACGGATACCAAACATGAAACAAAAATGCAGCCCAAAGACATCATATGTATTCCTCAAACTAATGAAAGATCATTAAATTCTAATTTCTTTTTCTTCCGTGATCAATTATAAATTCTTCTTTCTCTAGGGATTTGAAAGTTGATAAAACTTATCAGTGACAGTTCCATCATTTCCTGCCAACCCTAGTAGCATGAAGATTTTCTGCATTAAATAAGAGTCAAAGGTATACCAACTAAAGTCATGGTGCAATTGATATCCTCATGAGCATCAATAGCATTAGGGATGTTTTTATACTTACCGCAAGAAAAGAAGTGTCATTCCAGACAGCTCTCTCCAACAATCTTTTCGCCTTATTCCCGACAAAAATTGGAGAAGTTGGCATTGCTTCGATCAGGTTCTGATCTAAAAGAACTTTATTAGATCCACTTGAATCTGGATTATACCGTGATCGGGAAGATCCCTTGAGGTCATAGAGCCGCCTTATGTTTCGTCCAAACAAAAGATTCTCCATAACGAGGAGATTCATCCTCAACTCTTTCCCGCCTTTAAGATGCTTTGATGTAACCTTTTTCCAACCACGTCAGCCAGAAGAAAATACGAAGGTTAAGTTCGATGCAGCAGTGGATATCAAAAAGAGATGCAAAAAACATTGAGGCTTAGACTGTTATCAATATTCTCACATTATTAAAGTCCATTTCCTTTTTTATTTTTTTTCTCTTTGAAATCTCTTTGGTTGGAGAGTACTAGTACAACCACCACCAGTACTATTATTTCCAAGGTTATACAAATCAAAACTCAGTGGACAACTTGGGTCACCCTTGAGTCTAGCCAACTCTGCCCCCATAACGAGGAGATTCATCCTCAACTCTTTCCCGCCTTTAAGATGCTTTGATGTAACCTTTTTCCAACCACGTCAGCCAGAAGAAAATACGAAGGTTAAGTTCGATGCAGCAGTGGATATCAAAAAGCGAATGCAAAAAACATTGAGGCTTAGACTGTTATCAATATTCTCACATTATTAAAGTCCATTTCCTTTTTTATTTTTTTTCTCTTTGAAATCTCTTTGGTTGGAGAGTACTAGTACAACCACCACCAGTACTATTATTTCCAAGGTTATACAAATCAAAACTCAGGGGACAACTTGGATCACCCTTGAGTCTAGCCAACTCTGCCCAATAGCTTTTATAAATATGAAAAAATAGCACAAAATATAATAAAATAGAAAATTATTTTTTATGAATCTAAGATATTAATACTTACTATGCCTTTCTTAATAATAATAAGTAGAACTAGGTACCCATGTTCATATTTCATTCATTCAGATAAATAGTCAACTCCACCATCTTTGAATGCTTAGATCTTCCAACAAAAAAAAAAAAAGTGGTTTGGATATCCAGAATCAATGCAAAATGCCCCTAAGAACCACTCAAAGCTTCTCCCAACAGAAAATTGGGACATTAGTGAGTTTGTAGTTGAAATGTGATTTAGTGACCAAACTCTAACTGAGCCAAATCAACTAGACCAAGCGCAGGAACAGAGAGCACACTTGGATTTTGATTCCTGAAAAGCTTGATCACAGTCAACACAAGACCAAAAGTATAGACAACATTCAACTAGTGTTAAACTGAAACTTGAAAAAAAAAATTGTCCAAGTAAGTTTAGATTAACTCAAAAAGTCCAGTTTCAACAATTTTGAGACAATTTACTATTTGTTTTTAATTTGGTTGAGAGTTATGCCATCCTCTCACTTACAAGATCTCAGGAAACATAATTTACTTTCTGCATTATCAACTTCTAAATTTTATTGTCCAGAAGTAAAATTTAATGTGGACCACACGGTCAGTCGGGTTTTTTGCCTTTCATTTTGTTGAAAATCTGAAAGAGTGACAATTTGTACCTGATAAATTCCAAGTATCTTAGCCAGGCATGTCGGACTTCTGGTATCAATCGAGTCAGAAAGGTAGTTAAAATATGCTGGAGCAAACTTGACAAAAGATTCCAGCTCAGTCTTTGTGACCTGTTTGATGATAAACCGATCATCCAAGGTTTTTGCAAAAAAGACGTTGCTCTTCCCACCTTGCGCCCCCCATTTCTTACAACGACTAAGAGACCTTACAAAATCAAGCTCGGACGGGCAGGAAGCTCGCCTTAAAGCATCAAAACGCTTAGCATAGTAGCAAGTAACTGTATATTTAACCTTCCCCAGTGGACTATTCTCATCTGTGAATGAAACTTTGACATGCAAATCTTTTGTATACAAGAGAGGGTCCAAGACCAATGAGCTTCTGCTCCCAGACAAAGATAAAATGCTGTCCCCTGTCAACCCCATACTCTTAAAAGATTCAGAGATACTCTCATCAAATGACTGAAAAGAGTGAAAACTACCTATATCAGAAAACGACAAAGAAAATAAAGAATCCAATGAATCCTTTGGTTTCTTCCTCTCATGCAACATCTGACAATGATAGTCTTTCGAAATCAGTGCATGAGAAATAATGCTGGTTGGTTCATCATCATAAATAGGCACAACAGTCTCACTGATACCAACTGGCAGCCGCAGGCGTGCCCCACTTTGACATTCTAACTCCCGAAATGACAACACATACACAGGGTTGTACTCGCCAAGGGCCTCGAAAGTCAGAGCACTGCCATGTAAACTCTCATTGGAAGCAGAGTAAAAGCTCAGGACAGCAGTCCAGTTTGTGAGGGCACCCACATGGTCGCCCCCCTTAATTGGCATGACAGTTACAGAGCTTGCCTCTGCTTCCTCTTTGATATTGCATGAATTTCCTTCAGTATCATGCATCAAAACTTCATCTTCTAACATGACTGGTGAATTGAGTAAGGATGCATTAGAAATCCTTGAGCCATTTTCTAGTCTCACTACATTCCCAGCGAGATTTTTGCCCGTCCAAACATCCAAGGTGTGTGACAAATTCTCCATAGTCGGAAACTGACTGTCTGAAAAGGATCTATGGACAACAGCACCTGATTCAAGAGGTTGAGGGTGATCGCCGGCATTCATGATAGTAGAAATAGAAGCCCTGCTTTCCAGTTCGTTAATAAGATGTTTCTCAGCATTTCCTACCTGATTGACTGAACAATAGAACGCTTTCTGGGATTCATCCAATTTGAAATCAGGAGGAAGAGACTGGGAATTGGAAAAGTTACCATGTGCCTTATAAGAGGAATTACTCTCCACTGGCTTCTCAATAGAATCAGGCTTCTCTTGTTTTGGTATAGAGCTAATTAGTTCCAGGTGAAGGCAATTGTCCAAATCTGCAGCAAGGATCAAGCAACGGTCCCATGCATATGAATTGGCAAGTAACTGCCTCCGTAAACGATTAATCTCAAGAATGTCAATGAGAGGCTGTCCCTTCGTGGCTTCCTTTTTAAGTGCTTTCTGGAGAGACCCCTGAATCACTCAAGATGTCAATTGGAGACAACAACGACGACGATAAGAAGACAAAAAGGTGTTGAATTTGGTCGAAATTGACAAAAAGAAAAAAAAAAAGGTAAGTTAGTTGGAGGAAGTTAAACATAAGGAAAATTTGGTTCATGCACGGTAGCATCTATGCAGTTAGTTAAGTCTTCCAAGTCACTACATACAAAGCCCATGGACTGGTGATACAGACTCTTGATCTGCTAGGCCCATCGCAGATGAAAATAAGCCCTAATATTCTAAAATGAGAATATAACCATCCAATATTCAACATTTCTCCAGTCCATCAATGTCTTTCTATTCTAGTTTGCATTTCTTTAGGCCACTGAAGAGTTTAGCTCTTTCAATCTTGAAGATTTCCAGGACATCATCCACCATAAGCCCATTTTATCAACAGTATGGATCATTGCACAACCACCTGCTTGTATGCAACTTGGAACCAAAAAACATAAAGTTCCACACAAAGAAAGCCATGTTGTCACCTCAAATTTTTTTTTCTCCATTTGCAGGACTGTCTCTAGTTCTGCAATGCGACGTCTTGATTCCAACGATTCAATTCTGCCAACTGACCTGGTGCCTAATCTCTTCTCTGTGATTTGGCATAATGCATCAACTACTTCGGCAAAAACAAGTTCTGCCTTGTCAGCAACCTGTAATATAGGATTTGCATGAATTAGGCCACAAGTGATGGGAACTTCAAACGTGCAAGAACTATAGCAACCCAAAGTTTGTCATCAAATCAAACCTCATCTGCTTCTTTCTGTATCCAGTCCTGATACTGGTAGTTGAAATCTAGTTTGGGTGGCGGGAGATAAACTGAGTGAACATCAATAGATGCATACCGAAAGCAAGCGACCATTTTCCCAAATCTGCCCATGTAAGCACAGAAAGATTGAGAGAGAGAGAGAGAGGGAGAGAATAGACGGTATTGCCGATCAGAATTTTGTGCATGATTCGGTTTAAAGGTTGTGGAGGTGCATCTTGCCGATATGGCTCATCCCCTTATCCGAGTTTTAAAACCTTGAGTACATGGTTGTCTAGGTTTGGATCTCATGCATGAATACAAAAGCTAACTAAATTACTAAAGCTTAAAGTGGGAAAACCAACAAATACGGTAGCAGAGAGAGAGAGAGAGAGAGAGAGAGAGAGAGAGAGAGAGAGAGAGAGAGACCCATAGAACCGAAGACAGTCTCGATGTAGTGAATGGCCACAGCTAGCCACCCTGCTTGCAGCGGCATGATTTGAAAAGCTGAGTTCCAAAAATTTACCAAAGGATAGACCCCAAGCAGCATCAGACATCACTACTCTTCTAGTCGCTGGTGGGAAGCCACTTGCCCGAGGACATCGCAGGCACCTATGCCACATCCAGATCTTACCTTCACGCTCCCCTGGCAAGAGAAACTCTGGTAGCGTTTTGACAGAGATGGTGAGACTTCCTTGTTGATGAGTATAACAATGAACATGCGCTTCTCCCGGCATCTCACACAATCGGCATCGGAAATTCTGGCATAAGCAACTAGTGTTATCAACCTTGGGATGATATAGACAATGAGGCCTCAGGTACTGGTATTAACAGAAGCCAGTCACAGGCCTATGATATATAATAAAGATGAAATTACAGCATCACTCTCAACAAAGGTGAAAATTAAATGGATAAGATCTCAGTCAAGAAGATTATTAGGCATTCCTCAATGACCATAGGCCCCATCAGATAAACGGCGGATCCCCACTTGTGTGGAGTGGGTGAATAAGGACCATTAAACTCTTATGAGGGAAAACAGGCGGCAATAACTAATAAATAACCTTACCTGGTCAAATAGAGTATCTCGTAAAAACCGCCCCAAGGGTTTGTCAAAGCTTCCATAGTATTTGATGCGCAATAGATTTGCACGCTCACATACAGTCCCTTTCCACACACATCGGGTGGACAAAGAAACCAGAATGCTCTGATGATCAGAAGGAGATGGAGGAAACTCTTCTTTGCTCAATGCGTGATCATTGCAACGGTTATCTTGATGAAAGGAGCTCAAATCAGAAGAATACTGTTGGTCTTCCACAATCTTCCGATCATTTATCTGGTTATAGTTAGCCAAAACTTCTCCATCTGAGGGCACCTGAATACCATAGTCATTATTGAGCATCCTGTTCACATAAAGCTCAAAATCAACTCTATTTTGCTTCTCAACTGCGCAATATGGAGACGGCAGGTGAGCACTAAAAAGAGGAGAGACATGATCCAAGCATACCATGTCAGCAGCATGTCGTGTCAGGAACTGGGAGCCATTCTCAGGAGGTAGTTGTTTAAGGTCAACAAATAAAGTACTAGTTTCTGTTAGCTGAGGGTGTGGACCAATAGATGTATGTGGTGATATCGCCACATCCATTTTACTGATAAATGGGTTGATAGGCTGCATTGACAGGTCTGATACACGGACACTGCTGGGACTTTGGATGTCCAATTGTGGCTTGCCACCAGTAGCTGGAACTGTGAAACCAGGTATTGTAGAGATGGACTTATCGGTACAGGAGGGTTTGATGGGCAATGCAACCGTTATGGGGGATTTCAGGGGAAGTTCTGGAAGAGAGGCACCTTCATCTGCAAGAAAACATGTCTCCAGAGCCAAGTGATAGGCTGCAAAGATCCCATATTGAAGAACATGTTTCACCTTCTTTAGCTCATCACCATTAGCACCCTTGAGCAAAACCTGAGACAGATACATAAAAAGGATGCATAAGATACTGATTATAGAAATTTGTTTCCGAGAAGTTGGGTGAACAACAAATACATGCTGCTCTGAGTCTGACAGAACATTCACAGGAATGGATGTGATTCCTAAAACAAAGAAGATGGGATAATCGATATAAATTACAGAAGAGGAACCAGAAAATATATAATGATCAATTGAACCATCAGCTTGCCCCACAAATTGTGCATGTGAGGCCCATTTGGGGATTCAGAAATTTCATACACCCTAAAATGGATGGGAGATGGCCTAAAATATTTCCCATGACTGACCGTAACAATCCAAATTTGTATTAATTCAGGGCCTGTTTCTTTTATGTATTTGAATGCCGAGGATTATATTTCTATAAGCGGTTAAAAATGATGAACCAAAGGTGAATATCCAAAAGTGATCACCAAATAACCTCCACTTTAGTGAAATTGAATCGAGGGAAGATGGGAAATGAAACCAACCATCACCATATTTATTCAATAGCTGGTAAAGTCAAATATCCTTCCTTGCTCACCTCATATCCTTCACCCCTCACCTCTTTAATAATCCTTCTGTGGAGCTCAATTGACCATGAATTCCTATGTATTCTATAAAATAAAAAAAAGGCACTAATTGTAAACCCATGGATTTTGTTGTCACCCATCAGATAGAATCCAATAAGAGAGATTTGAGCACAACCCAACTTGTATGGACCCTTGCAAACTAAAAGCTCAGTACGGAATTAAGGGTGGGCACACATGTACCATTGCTGGTAAAAAAAAACAAAAACAAAGCAAAGTTTCTCAAAGTTAAGCATTGAAAAATACCTTATACATTTACTAGAAAGTTGAAAAATTAACAATTAAACTATGGCAGTTGAATTCAAGCAAACAAAAACCCAGTAAATAAGTAGAAAAGATTCATTCTTCTTACACTAAACAACAAGAGCCTTTCTCTCTCTCTCTCTCTCTCAATTGGTAACATGACTTGAACCCACAACCTCAAGGTAGCAATAGTGAACACCTTCCACTGTGCCAGAGGCCCTTGTCAAAAAAGGGTTCTGTCTATTATTAACTAAAGAAGTCTATAGTTCAACAAAAAAACTGCTCGTGTATCTAAAAAACCTAGAGAATTATGGATTGCCAAAAATATCAAAACAGATGTGCCAATTACTCTGCTGGACTTATCCTTCTAGGCCATTTTCTTGTAAGTCCTCCTCTAAGGACTTTGAGGTTACGCCAGGAGTGAAAGTCAGTTCTTCATCGGCTTGGCAGGGTTCGGCTCCGCCTAGGGTTGAGGCTTTTTCTTTGCCTGCAATCTCAAAGAAAGTTTCTATGGGAGATAATCATAGGAGGAGAAGCTTGTTTTCAAAGGATATTACAGTGTGTGACGTGTGGGAAGGAAAGAGAGACAGTTGACCATTTGTTCGTGCATTGCGAGTTTTCTCATTCCTTGTGCTGTAGGCTTCTAGCGCGACATAGTATTCCTTCGTGCAGCTCGAGGTCGTTGGTGGGGATGATTCAAGAGTAGAGGTGTTCTAGTTTTTTCAAGTGTGGGTTGGTTCTTTGGAGACTTTTACCCCTTTTGCTATTTTATGGCCAATGTAGAAAGAGAGAAGTGATAGTGTTCCAAAGATCTTCATCGTTGGTCGATGAATTGTCGCTTTCGGTGGTAGTAAGAATTGCAAAAAGGGCCTCCTGCAATAATAAATTTAACAATTTAAGAATAGATGGTTTGTTGTATAATTTCCAGGCTTCTTTATCTAGTGGGGTTAGGAATGTGAAAAAGGTAGTTTCTTGGGCTCCCCTGCCTATTGGAGGTCTATTAAAACTTAATGTGGATGCAGTGCTAGGAGAAAACCTGGTCTGGTGGGTATTTTTTTTTGGGGTGGGTGGGTGGGTGGGTGGGGGGTGGGGGGCGTGGGGGGGGGGGGGCGGTGTGGTTGTGGGTGTCTCGCAATAGTGAAGCAACTGTGTTGGTGATGTTCTTGAAGATTGCAGTTTTGTCTACTGTCTAACAAGGCGCCAGTTGCGGCTTTCTTAGAAGTGATTCAAATTTTGGTTTCTTCTTTTGAATCAAGGTTAGTGGTCGAAAGCGATTATCTTAATATTATTTTGTGGGTATCGCCTTCTACTGTGCTCCCTTGGAGATATCAGTTTAACTTGAATGAGATTCAAGCTCTGTCATCCTTGATTCAAGTGGTTTTTCGTCATGTTAGGCAATTGGCCAATGGATTTGCAGACATGTTAGAAAAACAAGATGACGGGGACATCAATCCCAAGTATTCCAAGGTCTATCAGAGACAGCAACGTAAGAAGAAAGTTGCAGATCAAGCTTCTTTGTGGATGGATCCGCCTCTCATGGACTCAACCCATCAAGATCACAAAGAGCCACCATTAGATATGTTTTCTGAAGAAGATCCGCAGTTTGATCTGAGATTTTTATTTAGGCCTTTTTAATAGTTGTGGGAATTAATTATTTCAAATCTGAAATAGAACCGAAATTTGCACAATTCCACAAATCATCAACTAGTAATCACTTGAGCCAAGCTACCATCAAATCCGCAAAGGGCACCGCAAATCTACTTGTGTCGTGATTCCTAGACAACGTGGAAGTCCTAATCTTCTATTGGATCCATCTTCAATTAATTGAAGATCTCATTGCAGGATTGTGACAAGCCTTGGATCACCATTAATTGCTTGCTGAATTTTACATTGAATGGTGTGCCTAGCTATAATTTTTGTGCTATAATTTTTGTGATTTAATTATAACTGTTAATTAATTTCTTGATCTCAAAATCACATCGTTTAGGCTAGTCATCCCCATCCTGCATCACAAGGGGTGGATAGGTCTTGCAATTTGGTTGCTTTCACTATTGGCAGAGTAAATGTGGGCTGATGACATAATAGTCTTAATACAGACTGTTGCACACACACATAAAGCAAACTGAAAGTGGAAGAGAGTTATATGCACAGTACGAATAGGAATGGAAGACCCTTTTCATTCAGTGTATCATCTCATTTACATAGACCATTTAAATAGATAAACGAGACTAACAATAAAGGGACAGGTGTCCCATGAACACCTAGACTCTAGAACTAACTAACGTTCACTGACTTTTTCAAAGCAACTGACTTATTCAAAGTAAGGACACATATAGCATTTGAATTAATTTAATATTTCAACAACTGTTAATTTCTTGATCCCAAAATCACATCGTTTAGGCTAGTCATCCCCATCCTGCATCACAAGGGGTGGATAGGTCTTGCAATTTGGTTGCTTTCACTAGAGAATCTGCTTCTTTGTTTTCTTTTTCTTTTTTTTTTGGCACTTTATACAAGTGTGGCGCCCGATCTAGTTTTTTTTGGGGTGAGATTGGTTGTGATCTTTTCTTCCTACTTTAATATAATTCATCTTTACAAAAAAATAAATATTGTAGCTGATATAATGTCATGAAAAGAGCTTCAAAAAGGGCCAGTAAAACTACATTTCCATATTTGAACAAACCTACAGCCGGCCATTGTGGCCATGTTTATCAAAAACATTGCCAACTATCTGATTTCTAAATGCCAAAACCCCCTAATGGATAATGGATGTACATATCAGTTTGGACTGATACACCAAATTCAGAAGACTTTTTAATGTTTTAGCCCTTTAGGGGTCGTTTGTCTACACCCATTTACATATGTAAATGGTGAATATGTGTAACATTTACGTATCAATCATGTTTATCTACAATTATTTACACATCTTGCGTGTAAATCAGATGTGTAAATGGTGTGAAAATGAGCCCATTTTCACACCAAGTTTTTCACACCTGTTGAGGTGCGCTTTCGAAGAATACCCGTTGTTGGAGGCGGACGATTTGGTACATTTCCGTGAAATAGGTTCCAAGTTCGAAACCCCCCTCCAATGTATTAAAAAAATAATAATAAAAGAGGTCTCAAAGTTTGGGCATCTCCATGAAAGAGGTTCTGGGTTCAAAAACCCCTTCCAACCCATTAGAAAAATAATAATAAAAGAGGTCTCAAAACGGATGATTTTAAGGGACAAGATTTGTAAGACAAAAAAACATATTAGAAGATTAAAGTGGCTCCAATGATTTTAAGGGACAAGATCTGTAATACAAAATACATATTGATAATAAAAATTTTAAGGGACAATCTATAAGATAAATATCTCAATGATTTTTCTATATCAACTTTTAACTAGTTAATTACCTTATTATTTTACTTTTCTTATCTCAATGATTTTTCTAAAGTAATTTATAATTGCAATACTTTAAAAATCTTTAAACATCTATATATGAATGTAAAAGAGAAGGAAGAATGTATTTTATATAGCATTATGGCATCATTCAAAAATAAATATTAGCATAAAGCCTATGAGATGCATGGGTTAAGTTTTATGCAAACTGAATAATGATTTAAGATTAATATTGAATTGAATATCAATTAATAAAAATATTAATAATAATGCTATTTGCTTAACCATCAAAATATAAATTCATATTCAATTAACCAAACATGTTGGAATGTATTTTTGTGAAGGTGATCACTGATAGAAATGTATTTTTTTGAAAAGTATATTTCATGTTGAAAGACATGCTCTTTTTGAAGGATCTAAAATGAAAATGAAATTTTTGATATAAAATGGACCTTTTTTCTCCTTTTCAAATCATTATATTAGAATTTAATTTAATGAATAATAAGTATCATTTACAAAATCTTTTACTACATTTACACATATCATTGAAACAAATATGGTAAAATAAATCACATATGTAAATGATGCGAAAATAGTGTTATTAGACAAACGTTGTAAAAAAAAAAAAAAAAAAACGCATGTGTAAACGTTACATACTTAAAATTTGAATATTCATCATTTACATGTATAAATTGTATTTACATATCCCATGTGTAAAAGACAAACAACCCCTTAGGGCCTCAAGAAACCAGGAATATGAAAATGTCAAGAGATTTGGCATTCAGGATTAATACAAATAAATTCCTCAAATGTTAAAAAGATTTTTTATTTTTCTAATCAAAATGAAAAATAATTAAAAAATAAAAAAGTAGTCTATCCAATTTTCCATTCATAGCAATATAATAAATACAATGACAAATAAGCCCATCAATTATACCAAGACCATCAAGAAATATATTAATATATAATAACTGACATACGTAAATAGTTAAAAATGCTTAAGGTATCAATATATATTTATTTTTTGTTATATTTAAATAAAAATATAAAAAGCAAAAAAAAAATCCAAACCATCAATCTTACATTGGAGAATATCTCTTAAAGTTAAGAAAGTGTTCATAAAGAAAAAGAAAAAGAAATAAGACTAAAATAAAACGAATAAGATAGAAATAAGCCTCATACATTCAGTCGAACGCTTTAATCAAATGCATGTTCATTATTCATCTTTAAAACCACCCCAAAGCTATAAAAAAATCTTAAGGGTTTCGTTAACTACTAAATAACATTTTAAAAAGTAAAAAGGGTAAAAGAAAGAGAAAAAAAAAAGATTATTAATATTAACTTATTGGTTGTAGCGATTCTTGCTACACCGAATTGTTTGAATCGTAAGAATTGATGAAAGTATCAAATCATAAGATTAATACCTAATTCCTAAGATTCATATGTGAATGGAATTCGTGGCATATATACGAATCATTTTCCTTGGGATTTGGGGTACAAATCGTAGGATTCTGATAACTATGTTAATCAGTATCTCAAATAGACAAATTCAAGCACTTGTTTACATCACGCAAAGACATTCACATGGTTTTAATCATTTGACAATGAAGATATTTGGACACTCCACCCGAGATAATCCCAACTGCCTATTATACAAATGATTTGGATCGACCAAATGTGATGGCTTGCCCGGACCCAATCGATGTAGATCTACACCTCCGACGGTGAGATTGAGTCTTCCAACTCAAAACCCTAAGATCACTTAGGGGAAAATACCCAAAAGGAAACGAGAACAATTCTAAAATCTTATTGAGAATATAGCATGCCTTACAATCAAGCATCCCTCTCTATTTATAATAGAGGAATGATCTAAATAAAGAAACTACCATTATCAGTACTTCCTAAAATCACTCTCTAAAATCTCTAAGTAAATCAAATCACTAAAATCTATCTAGTCAAATCGGAGATAACATCAAATTACTAAAATTACTAAACTATTTAAAGAAAGCAAATCATTGTAGGGTTCCTTGGTGGGGCCCATTAGTGGGACCTCTTCTTCTTGGACCGCACTGCATCAAAATGTGGCTCCACATGTAACTTTATGAGGCATGTGAAACAATATGATTAAACATTGTACAATTTGTCATGGATAGAATCCAGACAAACCACCAGGAAGGACTAAATAGTAAATCCCGAAACAAACAAAATTAGAGGAAATCAGAAAAGTTATAGGACTTACGGTACAGCCCAATGGCTTGGGGCAGCCATCAAAAAACATCATGGTCTTCACCAATTTCTTCCCACCTTGCCCAGCACTTCCGTGCTCTTCAAGAAACTTCTCCACATGGAACATTTCACAATGTCCAAGCTTCTGTGATGACAGATGATCAATTGAAGGGACAATCTGTGCACCAGTACAGCGAGCAATACGCTCCAAAAGTGGGAACTTCATATTAAGAACGAGTGATATGTCTTTTGCAAGCAGGTATTCTTGGGCATGACGAGAGACAGATTTTTCTACCAAAAGGATGTCAGGCTGATGGGCATCTATCTTTGCAACTGCCATCTTAAGATGATCCATCTCCTGAAAGAGATTCCAAATAATTAAACTCAGAGAGAGAGAGAGAGAGAGAGAGAGAGAGAGAGAGAGATAAACAGACCTGCTGGAGTAAAGTATCAAAACTTGATAGGTTATTTGCAACACGCTGGTATTCAAGAGCCCCTCCAAGTATCAGGAAACGGGGGCTTTTTATCATTGATGTCATACGCCTGTGTGCAACGTTCTTCTTGCAAACAACTCCTTTGATCACCGTACTAAGAAAAAAAGGGGACAAATGATTCTCAGTGGAGGGAAGATTTAAAAATGCAACTAGAACTAAAGTTGCAATAATAGCTTATGCAAACATAAGGTGCAGATCCAAAGCTTTAATCTAACCATGTAATGTCAGACAAGTAATATGCCAAAGCAACAATTAAAATTGTTTGCAATGTACTGCATGACGCTAAATTGGGAGAGATCTTTTGCAGCCAGTAATGTATGATTAAGTGAGCCCCAATCAGATTATCAAAACTATATGCCATGCAGCTGACAAAACATTAAACAGTCCATATTTAATGAGGGCTAAATGAGATAGCAGAATTGTCCAGATCATTAACAAGAGAGAGCTGATTAATAAAGATTCAAGATTTGGATGTTAGGACCACAAATTTAGCTGGAGATTAAGGTAACTCCATGATAGAGCCCACAAGCTAAGCAGTATGGATAATAAAATGAAGTTGGAATCAGATATACAATATGGAGGACCAAAAAAATGGATATCATGGGATAATTGGATATTCTCTCCATACATAAGTCAAGAATTTGCAGAACAATAAAACTAATAACCAAACGTAGATCTTTAAGTAATAACATAGCAACAACAATAAACAACAATTATAAGGGGTTGTTACTTCTTTAACTCGTTTGGTCATTACTTTGTTAAACGTCTTTTCCATCAAATTTTCTATTTTGATGGATCTTCATTAGCAAGGGATCATCTCATTTTGCCGGTGTCTCCATGTGAAACAAAACTTTGAAAGGAAACATAAAAATTCTCATTTTACATGAGAGAAAATCAGAAAAACAGCTACGCCCTCTCTGAAAATCAGCAGGGCCCATCAAACAAGGAAACTTGAAAAAAAATAAACAGAAAAAGAAAAACGATAATAGCATTTTCAAAATTTTCAATGACTAAAGGACTCAAAGATAGTTAACCAGACCTGTCACACCGACACCCACAAGCTAGGCATTTAACTTTCACATAACCACCAGGATCCATCCCTCCTCCTTTGCTCATGTCTGGCTTAAGGAGAGTAGCAGCCTCCCATGACAAAGATGTAACTATATCCAACCAATTCTCCTTGTCTCCTTCGACTGCAAAAAGATTCTCAGCCAGCAAAAGCTGAGACACCAAAGCCCTGAAATGGCCATCAACCACATGCTTCATGGCCTTTCTATGCTCTTGACTGGATCGGTCCCTACTTCGGTACTCCCCACTACCGAAGCTGCTTGAAGAGCGTAAAGTCTTCCACTCTCCTGCGGCACCCTCATCATCATCATCATCAAATAGAACAGCTTCACGATCATCCTCCTCATCTTCTGGCTCGGGAGGGATCCACAAAAGGCCGTTATTTTCAAAATCTACAGGCTCAGTACCATTTGTACTTTCTACACTATGTATAGGGGAACCATCATCACACTCATCACCATTATCATGTCCTGCTTCTTCCTCAATCTTTTCAGCTGGTACCAAAGCTTGTGAGTCTTGACTATCAAGTCTTGAATAGGTCAGATCGTTAGCATCAATGCTACCTTCAGAAGGATGCACTTCATGCAATCTACACCTTTGGTCAATATGATCAAACTCAAATGGGCCATAGTAATCAGATGGCTGAAATTGCCTGATTTCAGAATCTGAACAATACAAGTAATATCCATCATCCTCGTCATCACTCCTGTGACAACAAAAATAAAATCAATAACTAAAAGAACAAACACCAAATGATTAAAACAACAAGATCATCTCAACAACAAACAATAATAAGAAAATAACAGAAAATCCAATCATCATGAACATGGGTTGGTCTCAAAAGTGGACAATACATTAGAAGAGGGAACCCCAAGAGGACAACAAACTGATATGTCTGTAAACATACTTTACATGTAGAGTTGAGAAAGATACATGCACGCGTGTGGATGAAGGCCAAATCAAAAGCCGGTTGAATATTTTTGCGGAAGGGATGGGGGAAGCAATTTGCTGTTTTTCTTCCTTGTCCACCTCAAATCGGTATCATCACATGTCATCCACATTTGAGAGCGAGAGACTATCAAAACAAGCCCCGGCAAATGTGAATGGTCATCCACGTGGATCCCCTAAGCACATGGTTTGCAAATTGCAAACGTAGGTTGCCTGTAGGACCCACCTGAGCACATCTGCAAGCCCTGTGTGGCACACCTTTGACCTCAATCCAACCCTTACACGTAACAAACACACAACCTGTAACGCCCCAACCCGTAAACCATCATGATATTGTCCGCCTTGGCCCACTGGCCTCACGGTTTTGATTTCTTAGGGTCCCGCAACCCATCAAAAGGCCGCATGCTAAGTAGGGTGTAAGCGCTACATATAAGCCCAATCACTTTCCTCTCTATAGTCGATGTGGACTCCGGGGCGCGTCACATTACCACCCCCCGTAAGGCTGCACTCCCTGTGCAGGTGCCTGCCAGCCCCGTAGCCCTGCAGCCCTCTTGGCACGCCCACAGGGAAGCCCGCCACTTACGCTGCACGTCCGTGTTGCCAGTAGCCTGCCAGCCCCGGTAAGCCTGCCAGCCATCTTGCCCGCCCACATGGAAGCCCGCCACTTACACCAGACCACGTCAGGGGACCCACACTCTAACTAGTCGGAGAGTCGGCTCTGATACCATTTGTAACGCCCCCCCCTTACCCAGGCTGAATATTGTCTGGCCCACTGGCCTCACGGTTTTGTTTCTGATGGGCCTCAACCCATCAAAAGGCCTCATGCTAAGTAAGGGTGTAAGCTCTACATATAATCCCAATCACTTTCCTCTCTATAGTCGATGTGGGACTCCGGGGCGTCACACCACCACAATCCACCCCACCTATGGATGTATTCACATTCACCCCAATCTGACACTCATCAGAACTTTATTCACCATTCAATTGAATCTCAAAACATTAAAAAAAATTGCATAGTAAAAGAACTGTTATTCTTATGATGATTTTTTGAAGCCAATTTCTCCCCAATCCCGATCCACGATGATACATTTACATTCCCCACTCCTCTTCTGATCGGCATGCACTCATGTCGGTCACACAAGGACAGAGCATTAGAAAACTGACGTGCATATAGAAGTGTATTCATGTACAGAATTAGAATGTTCTGTCATACAAAACAAAAGGAAAAAGATGCAATCATACCTGTTAATGCAAAACCCAAACTGATTAGGAGATGGTTCTTCCATTTCAGCAACAGAATTCATGTTCCTTACTGATGCTGGAACTTCTTGATTAAGAGAACCGGGTTCCATTTCAGAAGACTGAACCGGACTAAGACAGGAACTGTATTGCACGCGCTGATAAGGCTCACAAAGGGTGCTGATGCTATTACCAGTGACACTAGACTTTGTACTTGCCAAACTCATTGGTGATGATGGTAAAGGACTGAGAACAGGGCTAGACAACTGAATCCTATCATCAATTGGTGCTGCTTTCCCTTGATTCCATTGCTTGAAACAGAAGTTACATACCCTAATCCTCTCCCAATCTTCCCTTTTACAATTTAGATCATCAGAAGGAGCAGGGATTGAATTTGCAGTGCACTTTGCACAGAAAACACGGCCACAAAGACGACAATGGTGTCTGCGGTTGAAGATTGTAAATTGAGAATCACATTCATAACACACCCTGCAACTGTGATCAGGCATCCAAAAGTCTCTCGACACATTCGCAGGCTCAGTCCTCCAAGGGAGCCAAGATTTCACCATGCCAACTAGCTCAGAAAACCTCTTTTCCAGGGTTTCCATCTGCAATGAATTCTCTCATCGCTCGCACTCAAAATTCAATGGCCAATTCCACTCTCCCCACTCACTCAACCTCTCCACCAATCAAAGTCATAAAAGAGAAACTTCAAATGATTGTATTGGATCCAGGAAGCAAAGATCCTCGCACCTATCTTTCCACTACCTAAAATCCAAGAATGGAAAGCCCCAATCAAACAATAGATGAACCTATATCTGCAAGTACTGCAACTTTTCTGCTACTGTAGTGCTAAATTTCTAGATACCCCTATTCAAATTCAAAGAGAGAGAATAATTTGAAACATGTCATATAGTTCTTCAAGCACTTAAAAGCACTTTCAATTTTAGTTCAAAATCCCAATTTGAAGCTCTCATCACTAACTCAATGGAAATGGTACCCAACATATTTAATCATTAAGCACAACAATCAAACAAACAGGTAAAATCTACAAAACCCCAACCCTATAGAGAAACACCCCCACCCCCCTCCTCCCCCAAAAAAAAACTACCTTAAAACACAAGGCAAAGATAATCAAACTTCAAATTTCCTGCTGCAAAATTCCACTAACATAAAAAACCCATTTGAGTTCCATGAATTTTCGTCCAGATAAACCTCAAATAAATCAAAAGCAATCCAAAGTCCAAAACGTATTTCCAGTCAACCCCCAAGAACCACACGCACTGACACCTCGTTCTGAACCACGAAAACGATATCCGTGAAATGCCCAGAAGAGAAGAGGACCAGAGAAGAAAACTCAGAAAAACAATCGAGCAGAAAATCACGTGAATCGATTCAGAAGGGGATTTCCAAGCTTTTGAAATATCGAAAAGGGGAGATCTTCAAGATTTTCTAGTAACCAAAACGAAGAAATTTCTCCCCCGATCACGGAAATGGAAATAGTAGGGAACTATGGATGTAAAAATCCCAACTTTTCTTATCTCAAGTTTGACTCATGCTCAATCGATCGTTCATTTTTTTTTTTTTTTTTCTTTTGGTCTGATTTTCCCAAATTTCTCTCTCACTCTGTCACTCTGCTGTCTTTCCTTTTCCTTTCCCTGTGGCACGGAAACGAACCTCTTTCCACAACCGACATCCAAAACTACACAAGACCAACGTCACGATGCACTTCAGTACCAGCAAATTAAAAAAGGTTGGGCCCGCTTCGATTGATTAAATATTATGCCAACAAATGATCTTGGCCATTCAATCTTAAAAGCGTCCTCATGAAGAATGAAAATAAGGTCGAGGCCATAAAGAGAGGCCAGGCCACCCACTGAGCTAAGAGCATCCACAACATGGTTTCCTTCGCTTCTGTTAAATGACGGTATTGACACTAATCCGCCAATCGAGGGCATGAATTTCGGATGTCAGGTCCTTTAATTCAATTCTTTTACACCAACAATTGAACTCCCTTATAATGATTTTGCCTACAAAAAAGTCTACATGGAGTTAGTCCATGGACAGATTCCATGGTTTTTGGGAAAAAATCACCTGACATCAGGTATTTTTCCTCCAATGTCAGGTGATTTTCTCCCCAAAATTATGGGATTAGTCCATGGATCGGTCCATGGGTTAGTCCATGTAGCATGGCTCTTTTGCCTATTATGGGCGTATTTGCTCGCATTAAATTATGTAGTCATTTTATTGGGGTGTTTGTGCACGCGACTTTGGTTTCGATGAGCGTAGATCGGATTTTGGATCCTCTCTTACAGAGGAAAGATGAGTCCAAATCCGACTTCCCCTCCCCATTCGTCACTGCATCCAAGCGCCTTGTTGGCAGCCCCTTACCGCTAAAACCAACCCTGCACAAACAGCTCTATGGGCACGTTTGGCAATGATCCTTGCTAGGGAAAGAAATCCTCCATTCAGAGCTTTCATTCATTCTATTAGAACGATGCTATCCTCGTAGAAGATTTATGAAGAGAGAAATCATTGCATTGCAGGTTTGGTAAATACCTAGATTCCTATCAATTACACTAAACTATATCCAATGGTTAGATTTTTTTTTTTCATTAATTTCTCACAATCTGCTATGAATCGAGACCTAAGATTTCATCTCCTAATCGGTTTTGATTGTCTAAAGATTCTGAACGGTTCAGATAACGCAAAATGGGGCCCACAAAAATAAAAAGCATTTAGGTAAAAGGTATGAATATTTTTACAAATATCTTAAAATCCATGAATAATCTATGGTGGAAATTTGACCCCTTAGCCGTTTTTTCCCTTTTGGGAATTTTGAATAGTTCATATCGTGTTTATGGGGCCCACAAGTAGCATAAAATGGGAGAAATCAAATTGATGTTTTATCCCAATTTTTGCCCTATGGTAGATCAATCGTTCTGCCTTTTTGCAGTTTTTTCAGGATCCATGAAGAGTCAAGCTCTCAAAATTGGACTCTGGCCATTTTTGGTATTCTAAAGAGGTTGGACGGTTCAGATTATGCAAGTGGGGCCCATAAAAGTCAAAAATCATCATAGATTAGCCTATACGTTTTTTAAAATATACCCACATCTGTGATGAATCAACGGTTGATTTGGGTTCCTCTGTCATTTTTAGCATTGTGAAGATTACTAACGATTCAGATCTTCATTCATAGGCCCACGATCTTGAGAAAATCAAAAAACACGATCCTCTCCAAATGAGCGTCCTATGTACTTTTAACTCATCAAATCTTTGCAAGTAATGATTTGCGTAGTCAGACCAGGGAGGGACATATTGGCACCGGGGAGCGACCGATTGGCACTTTCTATTATTGGACAGATTCCTTATTTTGTTTGCTTTTGGATTGTATACTTACCAAATATAGGTTTTCCTTCTCTGGGAGTGTCACAGCCACGCCCAACTCAGCATGAAATTGTCCGCTTCGGCTCACGTGCACGCGCAAGGACTTCCCAAGAGGTCACTCATCCTAATACTGCTCCCGCTCGAGCACGCTTAACTTCGGATTTCTTACGTTTTAAGGGCGAGAACCCGACCCCAGATTTCTTGGTTTAGCATGTTTTAATCATGAATTAGTTTTCTCAATGGGTTTACGGGTTGTTTTATCGAATTTCTGAGTTTTATTATATTTTCTTTGGTTTTGGGAGCCAGTGAATCTAGACAGTGACCGTAGCGTCCTATTTGTTTTGTGTGGTCATTTTGGAGAGATTCTCTTTGATTTCTAAAAATTCTCATTTCAGCTTCGTTTGACTAATTTTGTCATTCCCTACAACTTTCGTGTTCACTCTGTACCCATTTGAAACTCCAAAAATCAGTTTTTTCAGCCCTGGGGCAAAATCAGTCTTTTTACACTAAATCTGGACCCAAATTTCGAGATCTCAGAACCTTACCAAATATATACTTTTTGGAAACTAGATTTTATGAGAAACATTTCTCTCTTCTTTGTCGATCGCATCCGAGGCCCAGAAATCGATGTTTTAACCCTTGTAATCCCAAAGTTTCTATTATTTTGATCCCTTTGACCAAACAATTGACTTTTTCTGTGGACCCCGAAAGTATGTCAATATTGACCTTGTTGGAAAGATAATTTTATTTCGGACACTTTTCATGTTTTAAGTTTCTTGATCTGAGGTCTAGAAAGCCTTCTAATCTCCATTGCAAGTTTTAAGCGTTTCTAAGTGTGGTGGGGCCCACACCCACCCATTATAAAAAGTACCCCTCTCCTCTCTTCTCCCTCATCCCTTGCAGCCCAAAGGGGGGAGCTCTGCAACTGAGCTTCCCCTCCCTTTTCTTCTTGTTTTCTCCTCCCCATTCATGGAGGAAATCCTTGCCATTTGGAAACTCAACCATGCCATCTTCTTCCCCTTCATCTCCTCTCTTGTTTGACACCATTTTTGAAGAAAACCAAGCTTTTCAAGATTTCCATTGAGCTAGCCTTGTCTATTTGAAGACCTTCCATGTAAGCAATCTCTTCCTTTTTCTAAATGTGTTTTCCTAGCCCATGAGACTCTCCATCTCCATTATTGAAAGCTTTCTCTTTGTATTTCTTGGTTTTGACATTTTAGGGCTTGTTTTTGGGAGTTTTTGCATAGGTTGTGATTTCTTGGCTTGGAGTGTGATTAGAGGTTGATTTGCATTAGCTTGGACCCAAGGCAAGTGGATGAAACGATTTATTTGATGCTAAACCGTATTAATTTATATTCTTGATTTTTCATTAATGGATGATTTACTTAAACCTTGTTTCAAGACTTGTCTCCTATTGATTTCAAATGCATTAATTAATGTATATTCCTATCTCATTTTATTTCTTAGAAATGTACATGTTTGTGTTAATTTGAATGGCTTATGTTGTAATGGATTCCATATGATTTGAATGGATGGAAATGAGGTGTTGGGTGAATGCTTTGGAGATTCGAATGGTGGATTTGAAGTGTTGAGAATGGAAATTTTAAATGTAGAAATGGTGGAGTTTTTAACTCAATGTTGTGTAGGGATCCGACCCTTAAAAATGAGAAAGGTTTGAAGGAAGGGAGGACTGAAAACAGCTTCAGAAATCAGTCCTGTAGCAGTTTCGGTCAGAATTTCGGCTAACCGAAATGTTTTCGGTTAGAAATCCAGAGAGCTGCAATTTCTGTCGAATTATGATTGTGGCATTTCGGCTAACCGAAAAGCTAACCGAAATAATTTCGATTAGAATTCCAGAGAGCTGCAGTTTTTGTCGAATTCTGATTGTGGAGTTTCGGCTAACCGAAATGTTTTCGGTTCAAACTCCAGAGAGCTACTTTCTCCCAATTTCTGTACTAGGTCAGAATTTCGGTCAGCCGTAGGTCAGCCTTTTGGCTAGCCGACAGCCAACCGGAAAGCTGACCGAAACCTTAGAATTTAATTGACTATTTCCGAATAATTATGTAAGACTATAGTGAGGAAGGACCATCATTCTAATATTGTTAAAGGTCTTGTAGACTTGTCAATATGCGTAAGGTCCCGGGTTGTCTCTAATTCCTATGGAGTACCAACTAAATGTTAAATTGACAAACGAGACCCTATTTACATTGATTCAAATCTTGGACCTTCAACACTTAGCGAGGAGAATGTTGGAGATCCATTCACGTTTATCTTGACCCGATTTTATTTGTGCTTTTCAAACATCATATCTTATGATTTGGACTTGTCCCGAAAGTTTTGGAAAATGTGTTTAGCTTTTGCTAACCTGCATATGTCCGACCCGATATGAATTCATATTTGTGCCTATGGGCACCCTGTTCCGTTATTATGCATTTATTTGGAAAATGTGTTTAGCTTTTGCTAACTTGTATATACTCGACCGGATATGAATGTGCATTTGTGCCTATGGCACCCCATTCCGTTATATGCATTTGTTTTGATTTCCCGCATTTGACCTATGAGTCGACACTACTAAACTTGGACAACCTTGTCGGTTTGATCCACCGACTTGGAGATCCTTCCCCTCCTGTTAGTCAACTGCAGTCTGGAATACGCAAAGTTTTTACCTGGTTCGCTACCATGGTCCCGCAGAGTATATATATGTATATTATAGTATTTTATCATTGTCCCTCATCACCTTGTGTGACTGAGGTCAATGATCCTCTAGGGTATGTACTCTCATCACTTTTGTGAGAGAGGACTTAGCTTTGTGTGGTTGCCATCTTGACAGTTCCCGATCCTTGATACCCTTACTGTTTTAAATATGCATGCTTCATACATGCTTTAAATGAATCCTCGATTTGTAAATGTTCATACTTTGTGCATATTTTAAATGAATCCCCGTTTTGTTAAATGTTCATGCTTTGTACTTGTTTTAAATGAATTCTCAATTTATCAAATATCTACGTTCTATACACCTTTTAAATGAATACATGTTTTGCTAGACATTCATGTTTTATACATGCTTTAAAGGAATACATGTCTTGTCAAATATTCATGTTTTATACCCGTTTTATATGAACACAGGATTTTGTCAGGTGTTCATGAATTTCTATACATTTTAATTATGTACAGCTTTTGATCAAATAACGTGATTTATCATATGTTTTATTTTTCAATATATTGTTTATATCTTTTCACCCACCTGCCAGACCGTCGTGTCTGACCCACTACTTTGGTACTCAGGTTCAGATTTCTTGCCAAAGATGAGTGCACGTTTTGGCTATGAAGCCATGAGTTTGTAGGTCGTTTTGTCAGCTATGTCGTGTAAACATTGAGCTTGACATCGGAGCTACGTCACATATGGGGTAGTGATTATTAGCTTATTTTATATGGCTTTTATTAGCCCGTTTATTGGGATTGTAATTAATGCACATTGTTATTTGTAACTTGAACATATGTGGGAATATAATATCCAGATACTATCAGCTCTGTATTTTGTTAGAATGGTTTGTTCCAGTCTGAAATATTCATTGTTATGATAGCAATATGTTAGTGGTTGAGTGCAACACGGAATCCAATGGCCATGGACTTCGGGTCGCAACGCCACGAAAGCTTCCGCAAAAATATTCAGGATGTGTTGGAACGTATTATCCTCACACACGCGGATCTTGAGAGAAACATAATCATTACTTTACTCCCAATTTCACGGCCCCTCGGGTTTGGGGTCATGACATTATGGGGGTCACACGGTTTTAAAAGGCCTCATGCTAAGTTAATACGGGGTTTGACTTATAAGCCCAAGGTCAGGAGTTGGATATTTCCGATGCGGGCTAACGGAGATTCACCGTTTTGAAGCCTGTGGTTGACACGCTACGCTCTGTGGTTAAGGGTGCCGCCCGGACCAAGTTCTCACATTGAAAGTCCAAGGAATCATAAACCTGGAGGGGGGGTGAATAGGGTGATCTACACTTAATGACTAATTATGGCCAATTTTAATTTCTTTTAAAATAAACTAGTCACATGTGATGATTAACATACAAAATGTGGAAGCTTAAACAAAACAATCACCACAAATTAATCACCACTACACAAAGATTTATAGTGGTTCGGCCTCAATGCCTACATCCACTACCGGCTTGTGACTCAACACCCCACCGGATTTCCACTAAGTATGCTTTTCAATAGGCTAAGCAATAACCATAGCAATGTTGTTTTTCAAGGCTTAACAACAACCTATACAAGATGCTTTTTTAGGCTAAGCAATAAACTTTACACAATGCTTTTATATGGCTAAGCAATAACCTTACAAACAAATGATTTCTTCTAAAAGAAAGTGTCTTGACAAAACACTCTAAGAGATTACAATTTAAGCTCAATTTAATTGCCTCTTAAATAGGCGGATATGAAAGTGTAAAGCTAACTCACACAACACTCTAAGTAATGCAAAGATGAATGCTTATGAAGTGTGTGTGTGAATACTTCAATCAAGTTGAAAATGAAAGCTCAATCAATTTGTGCTAAAAGCATTTAAAAGTTTAATGCACATAAAAAAGATATGATTGAAGTAATATGCAAATCACATGTACTAAATACAAACTTGTAGAAGATATGAAAAACAAGGGTTCACAAGTTGTATGAAATTAATTTAGTCTAAACATGTGATGCATGTGCAATGTTGTTTTCAAAACCAAACTAATTCAACAAAGGTTTAAATGAATGAAAACAACAAGGAAATATTCAAAACAAGTTAATGAATCATGACATAAAAGAAATCAAAGATTTTGGCAATGCATGATTAACAAAGTTTATAAAACAAACTTGTTTTGAAATTAAGGTGAAGAATCCTATGACTTAAATCAAAGATTAAGGAAGTAGAGGATTCAACACATCATAGTTTATATGCTAAAATCATTTACCAATAGTTTAACAAAGCATAAAACAATGATTAATAAAAGGCAAAGCTTACTTGGTGGTTTAACTTCATTAATCCAAACTTTAGCTTTCCTTAATAACCATTAGCCTTCCTTAGCTTGATCCCCTTTCTTTTGCTTCAAAATGCCTCAAGAAGGGCTTTAAAAATCATAAAAAATGGCTAAGGAATGAACTCACTTTTATAGAAAAAGTGTTCAAACGGCTACCTGTCGGTCGACCGACAGGTTGGTGTCGGTCGACCGACACCTCAACGGTCAGATTCCAACGGTCAAGAAATTTACCGTTGTACAGGTGTGGGTCGGCCGACAGGAACCGACAAGTTGACCGACAGTACAATTTTGTTCAGAAAACAGCTCTCTGGAATTCTAACCGAGAGGCTTTCGGTCAGCTTCTGAACCATGGTCGGTTAGCCGACACCTGACCGACATGCTAACCGACAGTGTGGCTAAAATCCCAACTTTTGCACATTTCAAAGTATTTTCATATAGGGATTTTTAGGCCATTAAACCAAGCTTGGAAACATGATTTTAAATCATCTAAGTGCTTTTAAAATCATGAAACATAAAAAACCAAATATAATTTGAAACTTTAAAACATAGGCTAGCTTGATTTGTAAAAATTCTTTTAAAAAACAAATGCATCCAAGATTAAATCCAAAACATGCACAAACTATAAGATTTACAATATTTAAAAACAATGCATGTAGAAAATCAGATTTCAAGATATTTAACTCAATGCTTGTGTGAAAAATCATGAGATGCTAAAATGATAATGCATCCATCAAATTGCAATACAAAAAATCCCTAACAATCTCCCCCTTTGCAATTTGATGGCAAACCTTTTATATGTTGGCAAACTTTGCTCAACACTAAATTTTCACACAGTCTTCAGCTCCTCCTTGGCTGGACAATCCTTGAAATCTTCTTGGATGCTTCTTCACTTTAGCTTGGGCTCTAGCTCTTTTTCTTCATTCTCCTTGATGCTTGGAGCTTGATCAATCTTCAAGCTTTCTCATCATCTTCCTTTCTTTAAACCAAGCATCTTCTTTAGCTTCCAAGCTCTTTCTTCTATCATCTTCTCCCCCTATGACCATGCATTTTCTCCCTTTGGGTAGCTTGATCACTCTTTCTCCCCCTTAATTCTTTCTCCCCCTTTGCCATTAAACTTGAGAACTTTCTCCCCCTTAATATTATTCTCCCCCTTTGCCATTAAATTGCAAAGGTATCAATTGAAGAGAGGTACCTACACACATGAAACAAGGAAAATACCTTTAGTAGCACCTGTTAACAAAAGAAATAAAAAATGAAATATATAACAGGGCATCATGCATGGGTAGATAGGCTATAAGGGTACAGAGCCAATATAAGGGTGAATTTGATCAACTCTAATGCTTCCTTAGAAGGTTTACTTCCCCTCAATCCATACTCTTCTTTTGTCAAACTTTTGACAAGGATTTAACTAATATGTGCAAGAAGAAGATGGTTTAACCAATTGAGGGTTAACTTCAAGAGAAGAATTAGATACCAATTGATAATGATAATTGACTATTAAAGTACAAATTGATCAAATTACCAATATAAAGATGCCAATTGACGGATAAGCTATAGGATAATTAAAGAGTAAGGTCAAAAGGAGATAAACTATAATGGATATTGTGTGGGGAGATTTCCAAAGCTCCAGGATTACGCTAATGACGGCCATCAGATGAGACTAAGCCTTCTCACGTGCCATCCGCATGTCATCCACGTGGTATCAGACTCACCTCGGCTACCAGGGCAGAGGCCTCAGCCGAAGTCAGACGGGTCCTGGCCGCTAGCGCTGAGCTCGGCTACCCAGGCGCCCACCTCGGCTAAAAGCTTGACCTCGGCCAAAGGAGCCGGGACGAAAGCCGAAGTTAGAGAGAATCTCCACTCGCGCCCTTCGCCCCCCACGTCATCGGACACGTGGAGGAATAGGGGCACGAGCCAGTGAGACAGATGCAACATCCAGCCGTCCACAATCTTCGCCGGATCATTGACAGGGCGGCATCCAGCGGCTGAAGCCAAATCAGGGCAAGGCCCGAGGGTGGATCCGATGGTATCTCTACCGCCAAAGGCGTCCAACACGATCTGGCCCAACATGACGCGTATTTAATGCGATGTGGGCTGATCCGACTGGCATTAAATGCAAAGTGGGCTGGAATGGACCGCATTTATTACTTTGTGGGCTGATGATGACTTCCCTATCAAGTCATGGGACCCACACCAAAATATCATCCAAAGATATCGTCCAGTCGTCTATAAATAGAGCCTCATTTCACATGCAAGGTACGCAACCCATACTTGAGAGTCGTTAACTCTAGCCTCTCTTCTTCCTCTCCTTCCTTTGTTCCAGTTCACTTACTGACTTAGGCATCGGAGAGCCTTGCGCCGCTCAGGCCAGGGTCCTCTGACCGTTTGCTCTTCCCTTTCAGGCTTTCAGGCAGCGGATCATCTTCTTCATTTGGATAAGTCGTCTAAGGCACCCCGATTATTGTGGGTCATATTTTCTGTACCTACAATTGGCGCCGTCTGTGGGAAAGTACTATTCCAACCTTCTCAACCTTCTCAATCTTCCCAAAAACCATGCCTCTGAAAGCTAAGAAGGGTGGAGAGTCCCTGAGAGCAAAACTCGAGCGTCCGGGCCCGCAGACGAACGTCCCTCCTCAGGGACGATCCGGAGCGGACCATGGCTCGTCTGCAGGCGAGGAGCGCGTAGGCTCGCGACCCTTCGTCGAGATTCCCTTCCGAGAGGGAGTCGAGACCTCGTGCTCTGATGATGAAGCCGCGCCTCCCCAACGGGACGAGCGTCGACGTGAGCGCCCTCTCAAAGGCAAAGCTGCGGCGGTGGAGGAGCCACGCCGTGTGCAACCCCCTGATGCTGGAGGAGACATCGCAGCTCAAAACGCTCTCCTCCAGGAGCAGGATCGAATAATCCGCCAGCTCTAGCAGCAACTGAGGGCGGTGCAAAATGCCTTTCTAAGGCAGCTCTCAGAGCCCCAAGGCGAGAATAGAGCTGTCCAGAGCAAGGTAGTCCAGCCCTCCTGCGAAGATCTAAGAGCCTTTCTGGATCAGAAGCGCAGCCATGCCCACGATGAGGGCTCGAGCATCACCCATAGCCATCGTGGCCGCGACGGACGAGCTCATAGCCACCATGGCCGAGGCCATTCAAAGCGAAAGCCAAGAGCGCTGACCCGAGAGAAGGATGACGAGCAGGAGCGGCTCGACAAGCGCATCAAGCTGGCTCTTCAGCGTAACCTGGAGATGCGGGACCAGCAAGAAATATGTGGCCCCACCGATCTGGGGGCCTCTCCTTTCACACGGGACATTGAGAGAACTCCCTTGCCCAAGAAGTTCTCAGTCCCGTGGTTCGTCCCCTATGACGGATTGTCTGACCCATCCGCTCACCTCCGTCACTTCTCCCAAAAGATGTCCATTTGGGGGAACGAGGGCCACCTCAACTGCAAGATCTTCTCCTCCAGTTTGAGCGAACTCCCTCTGAAGTGGTTCTGCGCTCTACCAGAGAAGTCTATTTCGAGTTGGAGAGAACTCTAGCTCTCTTTCCTGAAGAAGTTCCAAGCCTACATCGTCGTCCCCAAGACCGATGCTGATATCCTCACTCTAAAGATGAAGCAGGGCGAGACCCTCATCGAGTTCGCCTAGCGGTTATGGGCAATTTACAGCCAAATCGAGGATACCAGAGAAGAGGTGGCGATTTTCGCCTTCCGGAATGCCCTGTTGCCAGGGCACGAGTTGCGGAAAGATTTAGCTGGAGATCCCGCTCCCTCCATGCCGGCCTTGATGTCCCGGATAAAATGCTATATCGCCCGGGAGGAGGACGAAATCCGGGCTCGGGAGGAGGAAGGCCGGGAGGTCGCAGGCCCGGAACCCAAGGAAAGGAGCAGCCAGCCCCAGCAGCGGGGTAAGAAGCCATACCAGAGGCAAGAGCCGAAGCAAGCCTGAGTCTCCAGTTCGGCGAAGGCCACAGCGTCCAGGTCTGAGAGCAGCAGGAGGGCCAGACCTCCCTCCGACACCTACCAGGCTATGAACATTGTCTTCAAGGAGCCGATCCACCAGGTTATGAACAAGATAAAGACCCAGCCATTATTCAAGTGGCCTCGTCCCTTGCCAGGCGATCCCTCCACCCGTGACAAACCAAGTTCTGTGCCTACCATAAGGGTAACGGGCACAGGACCGAGGAGTGCAGGACTCTGAAGTTTCACTTGGAGAGGCTCGCCAAGGAAGGCCATCTTGCGGAGTTCGTGAAGGCAGGAGATGCCGGCAGCGGCAGCGGCAGCGGCAGCCAAGCTCACTAGGGCGCAACTAAGGATCCAGATAGCGAAGACTCTGAAAAGATCATCAATGTGATCCACCTGGCGCCCTCAGCCCCCTCTCCCTTAGCTCGAGACAGTCCTCAGGCTCGTGCCGAAGCTAGGCGGGCCTCGCACGGGAAGGAGGTGATGAGAGCCGAACTCGGGCCCGCGCCCAAGAGAGCGCGCCGCGACCGACCAGCAATCTCGTTCTCAGACAAAGATTTGGAGGGAATCCAACTTCCTCACAACGACCCTCTGCTCTTGACCATGAAGCTGAAGGACTTCACTGTGAAGAGGATCCTCGTCGACTCCGGCAGCTCTTCCGAGGTCCTCTACTATGAGTGCTTCAAGAAGATGAAGCTCTCAGAAGCTGACCTCACGGAGGTCCGTGCGCCCTTGCTAGGGTTATCCGCCAAACCAGTCTACCCCAAGGGAAAAATCACCCTGGAAACCCGAGTGGGCGGAGCCTCTGTGACGGCCGACTTTCTGGTAGTGGACGCCCCTTCTCCCTACAACATTATCTTGGGCAGAACGTGGCTCCACAAGCTGGAAGCAGTCCTCTCCTCCCTTCACCAGAAGCTGAAGTTCGTACTCGAAGACAAGGAGGGCAAGATGGAGGTGGTCACAGTAGAAGGAGATCAGCAGCTAGCCAGGCAGTGCATGCTGGCCGTGGTCCCCACAGAGAAGGAGCCAGAGCGCGTCAACCTGGCGGAGTTTGAAAAGGGTCTAGATGAGATCGATCGAGATCCTGACAAGAAAAGTATAGAAGACCTAGCCGAAGTCAGGCTCGACTTAGCAGACCCTGACAGATTTTTCCTGATTGGCACGCAGCTGCTAGACGAAGAGAGAGCCGAGCTCTAAAGGTTTCTAATGCAGAACGTGGATGTCTTCGCCTGGACCCCGAGCGAAATGCCTGGGGTCGACCCCAAGGTCATGTGCCACAAGCTGAA
Organism: Litsea cubeba; assembly: GCA_012931725.1. Classification (NCBI taxonomy): domain Eukaryota; kingdom Viridiplantae; phylum Streptophyta; class Magnoliopsida; order Laurales; family Lauraceae; genus Litsea; species Litsea cubeba. The sequence continues at coordinate 34,760,117 of CM022955.1, read as the reverse complement.
TGTGGATCCCAGCCACAAGCCAGTGGTACAGAAAGCCCGAAGGACGGGGTTACAGCAGACAGACGCAATAGTCGAAGAGGTCGACAAGTTGCTGGAGGCAGGCGCAATCCGGGAGGTCCAGTACCCGGTCTGGCTGGCCAATATGGTGGTGGTCAAGAAGAAGACTGGCAAATGGAGGGTGTGTGTGGACTTCACAGATCTCAACAGGGCCTGCCCTAAGGATAGTTTCCCCCTTCAAAGATTGATCAGATGATCGACGCCACCGCCGGCCATGACCGAATGAGCTTCCTCGACGCCTACAGAGGCTACCATCAGATCCCGATGTACGAGCCAGACGAGGAGAAAACCGCATTCCCCCAGCGGCACTTACTGCTACAAGGTGATGCCCTTCGGACTGAAGAACACAGGGGCAACGTATCAGCGCCTCGTGACAAAGATGTTCCAGGCTCAGCTTGGCAAGACGGTGGAAGCCTACATTGACGACATGATCGTCAAGTCCAAGCACTCCAGCGACCATCTGGTGGATTTGGCCCAAGTCTTCAGCATCGTTCGCGCGTTCAAGCTCAAACTAAACGCTTCCAAGTTCACCTTCGGCGTAGCTTTTGGCAAGTTCCTCGGGAGCCTGGTAACGCGGAGGGGAATAGAGGCGAACCCGGACCAGATTACTGCAATCTTGGGCATCCAGAGCCCATCTACTACAAAGGAGGTCCAGAAGCTCACAGGCATGGCCGCAGCACTCAATCGCTTCATCAGCAGTGATGGACCGCGCTCCTGCTTGGTTCTACCGAGGTCGGCGGACGTGGGAGTCCGTCGGGTCCGACCCTTTCGTAACCGGGGGGCAGGGGCGTGCATCAACATTTCTTTTTTTGTGGGTGTGCCAGATTTTCTATTTTTACTTGGAATTGCAAGTGGTGATCCGGGGATCAACCTTCGCAAGTAAAAAGGAAATCAACTTCTTTCAAGTTTTCCATTGCACATATATTTAAGAAAAGAGACATTTTCTTGATTTGCCGTGAAAGGCGATTTTTTTTGGCATTTATAGCCGATTTTGGCGTTTATAGCCGATTTTTGGCGTTTATAGCCGATTTTTGGCATTTATAGCCGATTTACAATTCTTATCAATAATGAAAGACAAGAATTGTGATTTTTGTCTCTTTTAAAAAAATACAAACTACAATGAAAAGCAAGAAAAGGAGGATCTAACTTCTCAGGAGATTGTGGGGGACTCGTTTAGATTGACGGTCGCAAGCCATATGTGGGCTTCGCCATCATCCATGCAGATGAGAACAGAGGATGCTATTTGATTCACTTGGCTTGGCTATAACCTCGGGTTTTTAGAAGACAAAGACCAAAGGAAGGTCCTATGTCCAATAAAAAACCGAGTAGACGGGCTGAAAAGCCATATCTAAGCCATTGGAGGCAGGAGGAGAAGGCAAGGACCTTGGGGGGGTGCCCCCCAAGGGACTTTTGTCACCTTGTTGCGGTGGCCGGTGTAGAACTTCTGCAGAGTTTTCTCTCTTTTTCCTTTCTCTGGATTTCTGTGCTTCTCTCTGTCTGTGTGTCTGTCTCTTTTTTCCGATCTGGATTCCTTTGGAGTGCTCTCCTATTTATAGGCTCTTGGTAGCCATTTAGGAGAGCTTATGGGCTTTTAATGTCATTAAGCCACATAATGGAGGAGTTACAAAATTGATTTGTTTATTTTGTAACTCTTTTTTCTTGGCTTCTGATTGCCGGAGGAGATGAGGGCATTTAATCGCCTTTAATCGCCATGATGGGAGGAGTTTCATGGTTAAATGCCATGAATCTCTTGACTTGTAACTCCCAAATGCTTGCTTCTGATTGGGCCGTCCAAGGAAATGGATTAATGACTGTAATAAAGCTAGTCAATTAATCGCATTAAGTGGTCGCCGAGCAGCTGAAGAGTCGCGGGCCGTGCCACGTCTTTTGGAATTCTTCTGTTGATGATCATCGATGGATCTTCATGTAGATCGACATCAGATGACCATGTAATTTCAGGTGTTTGTTGCCAACAGCGGGTCGGTGCCATCTGTCCTGTCGATTTCTCGATCGGTCGGGTGGAAAGCACACTTTTTTTTGGTTGACCAGGTGGCGATCAATACTGTCTTTGATACTCTTGATGATTTACCCCGTGTTTTGGACGGATATCAGAGGACTTGGTGTCTCAAAAGCATGAATTTTGGAAAGTACCAGAGGCTGGGCTTCTCGAATCGCGAAAAAAACGGTGAAAACCGGGGTTTCCGGGGCTTTCCCGGCGACCCCGGGGTCCATGGTCGCCGGCGACCCTGGCCCAGGGTCGCAGGGGCCTGCGACCCTGGGCCAGGGTCGCAGGGGCCTGCGACCCTGGCCCAGGGTCGCAGGGGTCTGCGACCCTGGGGGGGTTTTCCCCCTTTCTGGTCCCGTTTTGCGTCCGTTTTTGCTCTTTTCTGATTCTTTTTTCTTCTGTACTTTTCTTTGACATTTTGATCATTTATTGGCCTGATTTCTTTGTAGGAAACCTGATGAGAATCCTTGCATTTTTTTTTTGCAAAGTTTCCAATTTCCTGAGAAAGCCGAAGACTTTGTCGCGCAGAGCTTGCCGATTTTCTGTCAAAAGCTGAAACTGGGTCAAACGATGTCGGAATGACCTGAAATTTGGTGTGAAGCCTGCTGAGCAATAAATAAGACCAACCATAGGCTTTTGTGTTGAGTTTCGAAGCCGTTTGGGGTCCTATCACCTGCAGACTTGCTTTTTTGTCGCGATGAAGATGTCGCGGTTTGATGTGCGGTCAACCGATGTCCGATTGACTTGAAATTTGACAGGGAACCTATTGGAGTCATTTTAAGATGATCCATAGGCTCTGTCTTGGAAATCATGGTCCCCGGAGAGCTTTTGACCGCCGAGAGCTCCTTTTCGGCTGTCGGAGAAGCGAAGTTAGGCCAAATGATCTTGAAATGGCTTGAAACTTCTTGTGTACTCCTCTTTTGGCTGTCTGGATGAATCTTGCAGTTTTTGTTTGATTCTGACAAGATTTTATTTTTGGAAGCAGCATTGCCTATTTATGGCAGGTTGCGACTTCATGTAGCTCTTTGGATCTTGGAAAGACAAAGTGACATTTTTGGTGTCAACAAATGCCCCCTCGAGGTACAGCGGCGAGTTGCTTAACTTTTGTAGTCGATGTGCCTCGAAGAGATTTTTTGAAGGAGAGCCTGTGACTTGACCAAGAGTCCTTTGAGCAATCTTTCTTTTTGGTATTTGTAGCCTTTTGAGCTTCCAGGGGAATTTATGGTGGTGAAAGGGATCACGTACCATCTCGAGGCAAAGTTTTGAAGATGACATCAGGGGATGTGGATTTGGGTTTTGACCTTGTGACCTAACAGGCTATATATGGCAGGTTAGGGGGTCGGGTTTGGTTTTGATCGTGTGACCCAACAAGCTGTATGTGGAATGTTGGGGGATCAGTTTTGGTTTTGATCTTGTGACCTAACAGGCTGTATGTGGCAAGTTAGGGGATCAGGTTTTGGTTTTTGGTTTTGGTCTTGTGACCTAACAGGCTGTATGTGGCAAGTTAGGGGACCAGGATTTGGTTTGATTTTTGTGGAATGTCAATTTCAAGATTTTGGCTCAATTTGGTATATGAGGCTGGATGGTTTGATTTTTTGGAAGCTCATGGGGCTTGGAATTTTCTTTTGTATGGTCCAATCAACTCAAAAGAGGCATGGAACCATTTTTGTATGCTCTTGGTAAGAGGGATTTCTCTTGACTAAAAGCCCAAAAAAAAATTTCTTTTTTTTTTTTTTTTTTTTTTTTTTTTTTTTTTTGTGTGCCTAGGTGGTCAACCTGGCTCATATGGGCTAACCCATGGGACCTTAAGCTTTTGAAATGGCTTAGATCTCATATGGTGTCATTTTTGTAAAGAATATCCAAAATATCTCATTTGGATAGAGAATATCTAAGAATATCTTTACTTGGAGAGAATCTCTCATGATCCCTTTATTTTGGGATAGAATATCTCAAGATATCTTCTTTTGGGAAAGAATCCGTCATAGATTGATTTTTGGAGAAAAATCTCTCAAGATCCCTTTATTTTGGGGATAGGATATCTCAAGATATCTTTCTTTTGGGAAAGAATCCGTCATAGATTGATTTAGGAGAAAATCTCTCAAGATCCCTTTCTTTTTGGAAAGAATCTTCCTAATTTCTTTCTTTTGGTAAGGTTACTAATTAGTAACACTTACCTCTTTCTTCTTTCCTTCTTTGGTTTGCTCTCCTCTATAAAAGCAAAAAGAAGGTTTGGATCTCTTGCTCTTACTACTTTCTTTGCAATAATCTCAAGAGGGCTTCAAGACCAAGAGCTTTTCTTCTTCAAGATCTTCAAGAGTTTTCTTCTTCTTTCTCCATCAATGGCTTCAAGTAAGTTCTTCTTTTTCAAGAAAACTCCATTGTAGGAAAAAAAAAGTTCTTTCTTCTCTTTTTTTTTTTTCTTTTCTTCTCTTTTTTGTTCACGTGTTTGCCTTTCTTTTTTTTTTTTTTACACGTTTTTTTTTTTTTTGCTTCTTTTCTTTCTTTTTTTTTTTTCATGTTTGTTTTTTTTTTTTATGTGGGCCGTACGGGACAGATCCGTACGGATCTGGCCGTACGGCCATGTGGCCTGTGGGCCACGGCCTGTGGGCCAGCCCCTAAAAAAATTTCTTCTTTTTTTTTTTTTTTTTTTTTTCTTTCCTCCTCTTTTTTTTTTGAGAGAGTTTCGTTTCCTTTTTTTTTTTTTGTTTTCTTTCTCCTCCCTTTTTTTTTTTCGCGAAAGTTTCTTTTCTTTTCTTTTTTTTTTTTTTTTTTTTTTTTTTTTT